>VZTJ01001264.1:585520-603633 GCA_013397795.1 Orthonyx spaldingii
AAAAAAAAAAAAAAAGAAGGATGAAACACAAAGAAGAGCTGGTCTTTATACACTTTCTCCTTCGGAAAATATTCCACAAGCTGCCTGCAAAGCCAAGCTAAGCCTAATTTTTAATTCTGCCCTCACTTACAGGGACGCGTCTCATTGACGTAAGTCCCGGTGGCGTAGAATCCTTTTCTCTGGGGGCCCTGGAAGATTGGATCCAGCTCTGGGGAGGTGGGTGGGAGTTGCTTGGATGAGCACAGCAACAAAGCCTGAGTGCTAAAGAAGATGTAAAGACATTTGAAGGAGGCAAAACTGTAGGAGGGAAATTGGGGAACTTTAGAATTCCTGGGAAATTGGGGGGTTGTAGAATTCCTGGCACTGCAGCAGCCAGGGCTGGACACGGAGGTGAATGGCCCTGTTTGGGTTAAATGTGTTGATAATGGCCACAAATTATGAGACTTTTTCTCCTTTCCTGCTGTCACTGGGGGAGAATTAGAAATGGGCAGCTCAGCTTGTTAATTGCAGTGATAATTAATAACACCCCTCCTGTGTGGATCACCTCACGTGGTAGAAACGGTCTTGGTCATTTCTCCAACTTAATAGATGGAAAATATTGATCTGGGAGTTAAAACCAGCAGCACCCAGGCTCTGCTCCACTCAGCTGACCGAATTTTCATGATGGATGGGACAAAAAAATTATTAATGAGGCTTTTTTTAAAGGACAGCACATCTACAGAGCATAAACACACAGAGGAGCAACGACGATGAACCCAAAAGTGATTCCGGTGTGAGATGATGGAAACCACCAAGAATCTCACACCGAGGGATGTTCATGGCCTTGTGGAACATTAATGAGCCAAAATGAGATGGAGAAATCCTGTTTTGTTATATTAGTGGTAGGGAAACTGAGGCAAGGAGCCAAATGGTTTATTTGGCATTTGGAAGGGAAAAAAATCGATGGATATGACCATGAATAAAATACATCTTAGTTCTCATGAAGTAGGGAATGTGTTTTGAAATCTCACAGATTAGAAAAACTCAAAAATAATGAAGAAATAGAGAGATTTTATAGTGTTGTCAAGCAGATCTGCACTGCCCCATGGCCAACTCCTGTTGAATGACAATTTTCTTTAGAACAAACCATAACATTGAGTCCCTTCTTTCCAGTTCTGAACTACAATTTAACTTCCAGTAAAATATTCACATTGGAGTCAATGATTCTGTCCAGAGAACTTGTAGACTCCCAGTTCCTGAAAGTGTTCAAGGTCAGGTTGGGTGGGGCTTAGGGCAGCCTCGGATAGTGGAAAGTGTCGGAAGGGGTTGGAAGTAGATGATCTTTAGGGTCCCTTCCAAACTAAACCAAACCATTCCACGATTCTGTGATTCCCAAGGATAGAGAATCAATAGACACCATAAACAAACTCAACTTTTTCGTCCTTTGACCTTTTATTTTTATCAAGCTCTATCTTGATTCAATATCAGTGAATTGCTGTTTTTTTAATTTTTAAAACTAAAGAGCCCATAACCTTCCCCTTTTCTATCTTCCATTCTGAGAAATAATATTGGAGAAAGGGAATGGTTGGCTGCAGAGGGAACAGAGGGAAGAGGGACAGGAATTGTCAAGAAGTACAAGAGTACAACGATTATGGGGTAAATACCCACTGTACCTTTCCCGATCCCTTCCAAAAAAATCCCATTAATTCAATGCTAACAGGGTGACTTATCCTCTTCAGGTTTTATGGAAAGTTAAGTACAACCCAATATTGAACAAATATAAGCCCATTTCAGCCCAGTTATATGTGGTGCTGAGTTAGCATGTAAATGAGTCACTAAAAATCAACAGGAAATTACAGCCTGCAATGTGAATCACCCATCGATCCCAAAACGTTCACCAGGGATAAGTGAGAAATGTTGGAGAACAGTGTGGATCCAACAGAATGATGTCAGAGAAAAATGAAATTGCTGGAAAAGGTAATCAGAGGAGCTAAGGACATCTTTTTTTTTTTTTTTTGGATGCATACAGCATGGAAAAAAAAATCATATTACAACCTCCAGAAATGGCCTCTTGCCTCCTTTTCCCAGGAAAAATGGAAAAACAAGTGGAGATGAGTTAAAGACCAATGGTGCTGCCTCCCAGCCAGGCAAAAATCCATGTATCCCAATGAAGTGTCCATCTCTATAGAGACAATTAAGTTTTTGTTTTATAATTCAGGATTATCAGTATCTCATGCCAAGACTGCTGCAGCACTCTTTAAAACCCTGATTTGTAGATGAGATAGGACATCAGGAAACACGTCGCATTTTCAGGGCAAGGAATAAAACAAGATGAAAAATAAGCTGTTTTTTCTCCTAAACCTTGATGGTTCCTCAGGAGTAACAGAAAATTGAACAAGCCCAAAAAATAAATAGCAGGTGATTGGGGGAAAATTATTAATTTTGCTTCCTATTTCTTTTAAAGGGAGAAAGAGAAGTAATTTTTTTTTCTGTCTAAATAAACTCTTATTTTGATGGGAAAAAGTTTAGAAGAAATTAAATATTCATAATAAATACAGCCTTAACCTACCTATCTCCAAAGGGAGGGCTCATCCTTCTTTATCTTGGCAAAGGAGTCCAGGGAATATCAGTCCTTTAGGAGATTTGGCCACACCTTGGATCTTGTGCCCAGTTCTGAGGCCCTCATGTATGAGAAGGACATTGAGGGGCTGGAGAGTGTCCAGGCAAGGGAATGGAGCTGGGAAAGGGTCTGGAGCACCAGGAGCAGCTGAAGGAGCTGGAGGGGCTCAGCCTGGAGAACAGGAGGCTCAGGGGAGACCAAAACTCCCTGACAGGAGGGTGGAGCAGGATGGGTGTCAGGCTCTGAGAAGACAAGAGGAAATGGCCTCAAGTTGTGTCAAGGGATTGGGTATTAGGAAAAATTTATTCATGGAAAGGGTTGTCAAGCTTTGGAAGGGGCTACCCAGGGAAGTGGTGGAACCACCAGCCCTGGAAGTGTTCAAAAACCATGTGGACGTGGCATTTGAGGACGTGCTTTAATGGTGAGCATGGTGATGGTGCTGGGCTGAAGGTTGGATTTGCTCTTAGAGGTTAAAAAATATCAATTCTGTGATTCCCTGATTTTCTGATTTTGTCATTCACAGCCCATTGTTTCTCCTCCTGGTGCGGGTGACGACTGCACAAAGCCTGGACAGCAAAGGACTGGGGTGCAGTGGTTTGCTTTGTGTCCAGGGTAATGAAGCCAGATGTGGGCAAATCAACTCAGGTGTAGTGAGGAGGATTTTCATTTCATCGTGGCATGGCTGGCTGGTGGAGCAGTGCAGGAACACTGAGACTTTCAGAGCTGCTTTAGGTATTTTCACGCTTGGTTTTTACTCTGGTGACCTTGCTGTGCCTGAGAACCCCACTCAGCTAAGCAAACCACTGGAAAATGAAACAACAAGCTGCATGTGAGGATTCAAAATGGTTCACAAACCATCTGTAAAAACCAAGAAAATAAATTTCCAAGTGAACAGCATCAGATAAGGTGTTCATATTTATATTGCAGCAGCATTCCAGCTAAGAAGAAATAAAGATCATCAATGATTTACCAACAATAGCTGTGAGTACAGAATGAGATAAGTTTCATGGCATGACTTCAGGGCTTTGGAATAACCTATCCTGGCACAATTAAGAATTTCAGAAATCCAGCACAGGTTTGTTTTTACTTTTCAGTATCCAGAGTTTTATTTCCTCCCTTCAGATTGCCAGTGTCCCACAGGAAGACTGCTAACCAAAATCACCACTTTTATCTTAATTATGACATGCCATGAAAATTAAAATGATCTGTTTTAGTGGGTAAAAAGGAAACAATGCTATTGGCAAAGCTTTTAAGAATATTGTTCTACGTCAGAATAGAGGTGAATGGAGATATGGAGGAAGTGGAGCAGTGGAGCAGCTCACAGGGGTGAAATGAGCCAACAATGGCTCTAGAAACTTATTTTAGTGAACACAATCCTGACGAAGCCAATGGAGAGAGCAGGATTTGAGGACCTGAATTTTATTGTTTTGTAGATCCATCAATAGAGGGGATGGAGCACAAGTCTGAAGAGGAGCAGCTGAGGGATCTGGGGTTCAGCCTGGAGAAAAAGAGGCTCGGGGGGGACCTTCTGGCTCTCCACAACTCCCTGACAGGAGGGGGCAGCCAGGTGGGAGTCGGGCTCTTCTGACAGGGAACAAGCGACAGGACAAGAAGAAACAGGCTCAAGTTGCACCAGGGAAAGTTCAAGTTGAATATTAGGAAAAAATTCCTCACTGGAAGAGTGGTCAAGCATTGGAACAGGATCCCCAGGGAAGCAGTGGTGTCACCATCCTTGGAAATGTTCAAAAAATGGGTAGAACTGGCACTTTGCCATATGGTTTAGTGGGAATGGTGATATTCAGTCAAAGGTGGAACTTGATGATCTTGGAGATCTGCTCCATTCTTAATGATTCCCTAATTCCCTAAATGCCGCTGAGGTCACCCACCAGTGACAGGAGTGGGAGTTTACATTCCTCACATCAATGCATCTGTTCCTTAACCTCCAGCTGATTTCACCCTCAAGGCTCTAATTAAAGATTAAAATGGGTATTAACCACTTCTTTATCTGACTCACACTTTCACATCCATGTACTGCAACTTTTAACCTACAAATGGATCAAAGTGATAAATCACACAGATGAATATTCTGCAATTCTACTTTTTTTTCTACTTTTGCCCTCTTTGCAGACACCTTATTCCAGTTCCAGTGTTCCCCCAGGGATGCACGGCCTGTCAGTGGGCCTGGAATGCTGCCTTGCAAGCCAGCATTACAATCATTTAAAAATTGCAATAATTTAAAAATTATTACTATTATTGTAAATTTTTTCTTGTGATCTAACCTGCCTACACGGGCTGCGTCTGTCAGACTTTTTCAGGTTGGAGTATTATTTTCCACAGGTTGGAATTATTAAACAAAGCACAGGCTTTCCTTGGAAAATGAGAGGATCAGTTTAATTGAAACTTGTGGTAGAAGCAGATTAAAGGGTCAAGAGCCTTTAGAACAGAAATTGTCTGTTCCTAACAGAGATTTTAGAGGAGACCAAGTGAACTATACCAGAAAATTGCCTGGTTTTTGTTAACGGTGAAAGAGAGCCAAGGAATGATGTGATAGGCATCTAAAGCGATACGAACCTCCGAAATTCCCTCCAGTTTGGAAATCTCTGTTTCCACTGGCAAAGGGAATGTAAAATTTATGGGGAAGAGCTGAGCTGCCCAGCTCAGGGAGCGCTGCCCTCTGCTCGGGCGGGGGTTAATGAACGCGGGGCTTTGCGCACAACTTCCCGCGGATTTTCCTGTGAGCGGGAATGCGGAGTTAATCCGCTCACCGCGTGTCTGATAGTGTCAGTCAGGGAAGATAAGTGGTGTGGAATGTGATAAGGTTGTGGGAGTGGTGGAGCTGAGTGTAATAACAAGTGGGGTTTGCTGGGATGTTCCTCTCCAGCAGGATACAGGGAATATCCAGGGAATTTGTCCTTGCTTTACAAATATTGCTTTATAAATACATATATTAATGCTTTAATTTCCTCTCATTTAATATCAAGCAATTAAAAAATTGCCATCTAATTTTGACTTAAGATGCAGCAATAGGGAGTGAAGGCAGAGCAGCACTTTGTAATTAGGTGACACAAAATTTTCGGAATAAATTAAGCTTGGAGAACAGTCTGTGTTACAGATATTGAATGTCCTGTAAAGACAGAATGGTTTCACTTTTCAGCTTTTTCAGAATCATGGAATCACAGAATGGTTTGGGTTGGGAGAGACCTTCAAGATCATCCATTTCCAACCCTTTCCATTGGACCAGGTTGCTTAGTGCCCTGAATTGGAGGTTTTGGGGACCTTTCAGTGCCTAAAGGGGGCCTGAAGACCAGAGAGGGACTTTGGAAAAGTGCATTGAGTGACAGGACAAGGAGAAATATCTTCAAACTGACAGAGGGCAGGTTTAGACTGGATATTAGGAAGAAATCCTTATGATAAGGCACTGGAACAGATTTTCCAGAGAAGCTGTGGCTGGCCCATCCCTGAAAGTTTCCAAGGCCAGGTTGGATGAGACTTGGAGCAACCTGGGATAGTGAAAGGTGTCCCTGCCCATGGCAGGCAAGTGGAACTGGATGATCTTTAAGGTCCCTTCCAACTCAAAGTCAATAAAAAAATAAAATATAAAAATTAAAAGCTTGATGGTTGCTAAAACCAACCCCTGAAATCCTTATGAGTGACACCTGCTCAGCTGGGTAGGAAAGAAGCTGAAGAAGCTCCTGGGTTTTGATGGATCTCTGCTGATCAGCTCCATAGATTGCTCCTGATTTGGGATCTGGGATCTCAGAGAATAAAAAGCAGCTCCAGTCTGACAAAATGCAGTCTCCCTGCACCAATGTCTGACTATTTCATTCCAAGTATGTTTTAGCATTCCAACTGCCTGGTCCCATAAGCTTCAGAGAAGTTACAGCTACTTGGGATTCCAGAGCAATACTCCCAGACTTAATAAAACTGTCTTGGGAACTAATGAATTATTTAAAGACTGCATAAAGAAAATGTAACCTATGCATTTAAAGTAGGAAAATCCACTTTAAAGTCATCATTCTGCTGTCTTTATCAATCTTACAAGGTTTTTTCTTCATATATTGGTATTTTGTTTGTCTAGGCTGGATGAATTCCGAATGGGAAGTATTGTCATTTCATTTAGGCCAATACTTGGTTCTGCATAAATTTATATTGATAATAAATATAAAGTCTTTTGCTCTACGTATGTATTTGCCCTATTAAACAATAAAAAGTGCTTCACACAAAATTGGAAGAAACGACACAGAGAAAACACACACTCAGGTGTAACTTCTTTAGGGGTGTGGATGTTTTTTTATCCTGGAGCTCACCTTGACTGTGAGGATCGAAGATCTTTTTCTTTTTGCATAATAATGGGCTTGAATTTCAAGTGGTGAGAAACAGCAGTGCCTGGAGAGAAAACCAAGTAGCTCAATAGCACCTTGAGAGGTCAGAAACCTCCAGTGAGCTGAACGTGGAGGATTGAATAGGGAAGAGGAAAAAAATATAGGAGGTAAAGAAAAACCTCTGAATAATGTGATAGGCATGAAAACTGTGGAAAATTTGGGCTCTGATGATTGCAGGTGCTGGGCCTGCTCAAAGAAATGAGGAGAAAGTGTAGAAAGAAAAGGGAAAAAAAAGGAAAATTCCATACAGGGGTCTGGGATGAAATCAGCAGAGGCAAAAGTACACAAGCAGTGGTGACATCCCTTCAATTGGTGCTTTTCAAGCTTTTATTATTTGCAAAACCTTTGAGGGTTAAACACCACTTCCCTCATAAAGTGGCTACAGAGGGTGGCAGTGTCCCTGGAGCTGGAGATGTTTTGCATTCTTACAACTCCTTTGGATCAGGGAATCATAGAGTCATCAATGTTGGAAAAAACCTCCGAGATCATCAAGTCCAGCCTTTGACCAAACACCTCCATCCCTACCAAAGCACATCGTGAAGAGCCACATGGACTCGTTCTTTGAACAATTCCAAGGATGGTGACTCCACCACTTCCCTGGGGAATCCGGACACTGGGCATGGAAAAAGAGGGAAAAGAGCGAGGCAGGTAAAGCAGGAAGAGTAGAAAGAAGGTGTTTTCTGTGTGATGCACAATTTTCAGCTGTGAGTCCTTCCTGAAGCAGGATTGGTTTGGTTTTTCCAAAGTTTTGGTTCCTCGGGTGGAAGCTGCCCTGTCCCATTCCAACAGGAGCAATCCACTGGGAAAGTTTGCTTGGGAAATCCTCTTGAGGTGGCACAAATAAGAAAATTCTGAGGAATAGTAGATATTGCATTTCTTCATCAGGTAAGGCTTTGTTTTTCCAGGTTTTCCGGTGCTGGATTGGGAACAAACAGCACAATTAGCAAAGCATTTTCCCATTCAAGTCTATTAATCCTCTGTGTTTAAAATCTCCAGGAATTATTCCCACAAGAGTCCTGGAATAGCTTCACCTTTGCTGAGCAGAGCATCCCCGCATGAGGACAAAGGACACATCCCCTTCAGGTGACATCCTGCTCACCAGAGAGAAATCCCAGCTGGAGAATCCGGGATGATTGGGAACGGATCATTGGGAACGGATGAACGTTGTCATTTTAAATCCCGCCAGCTGATGGCTGTGTCGGGCTGGAAATGAGCTTCCAGTGTTCCCAAAAGCAGCAGGAACTGCAGTTTTATCCCTGTGGGAAAGCAGAGAGGGTGTCTGAACTCCCAAAAACTCAGAGCCAAGCTCCAAGGAGCACCCAGCGCCTCTGGCTTGGCTCCAAGGGCAGCAAAAAATGAAACCTGGTGGGTGTTGGGAAAGGGGAAGGGTGAAAAGGGGACCAAGAGGGGAATTTGGGAGAAGGAAGAGAGGGGGTGGAGGGATCATCTGTTTTGGAAGGAGCGGCTGGGATTAGTCCCAAAAGGAGAGCTGCCAGTAATGCTGGGAATATTCCGGGAGGAAAAGATTTCCTTAAACTTCTCCCTAATGATATACAGGATTTTCTAGTGGAAGATTCCCTGCTTGTGGAAGGGGGTTTGGAACTGGATGATCTTTAAGCTCCCTTCCAAGCCAAACCATTCCATAATTCCCTGATAATTCTGTGATATCAACCACCAGCCCCTCTGCTTCCCACAGCTGTTCCTGTTCTGCTCAGGAAAACTTTTGATTTTGGATTTTTTATTTTTTTTTTTATCCTGTCAGAACTCACCTGAAGGTGTCAGTTTTACTGAAATGTGTTCAGAACCACTCCTCCTCCTCCCTGCAAGACTGGATTTTGATAATACTGTCAACAACTTTTTTTTTTTTTTTTTTTTTGAGCTGGTGCAATTGGATTTTGGGATCACTTTGGTTTTTTCCCCTAAGAGAAATTAGTGGTTATTTTTGTTACTTTTGAGAGCTAAAACGCAGAAAGAAATCATTCTTACTCAGCCATTCCTTTTTGTTGGTTTAATTTTTAACTTTGAATATTATTTTTTGAACTATTTCTTCCGGACTTTTTGTCCACCCTGTATTCTCTTAATCTTGGGAAGGAAATCACCTTCAAACTGCAACTTTTCACACGACCTGGAAAGTCTTTGATAAACACAACTGCAATTTGGTGTTAATGGCTTCTGCTCATGGATGCTGGATTTTTCCTGTGTGAATTCCAGGAGTAATTCCCTTAACTTGTGCATGGATAGCACAGTTGCCTTTCCCTGCACCCCTGCTTCCTACAAACAGGACACTATTTATGATTTATTCCCCTTCCCTGGAAGTGTTCAAGGACAGGTTGGATGGGGCTTGGAGCAACCTGGGATAGTGGAAGGTGTCCCTGCCCATGGCAGGAGGTTGGAACAAGTTGATCTTGAAGGTCTTTTTCAACCCAAACCATTCCATGATTCCATGACTCCATGATGAATGCAAAATTAAGGAGTTGCCTGGGTTTGGCCAAGCTGTTGCTCCCTTTTAAGAGCTGGATGTAAATTTTTTCAGCGTTCACATCAGACAGCATTCCCTCAGAACCCTCTGACATCTTTATTTGATGAATTTATTTGGGATCATTTCCTGATGCAAGACCCTGTTGACCAAACAGCTCACCCCCAGCAGGAAGCCAAGAATTTGCTCCATTAACAGCTCATTCCTCCCCTTTCCCCCAATCCCAGAGAACAAATGATATCATCAGGGTTTTCAATCTGGAAATGTCTCCTCGAGAAAATAATAAGGATTTCTCTGTGAGTGTTTTATCAGTTCTTCCAGCACACTCCATCACCACGGGAATACACAGCTTGTGTCTATCTTTATAGATATCACTATATATCAACTTCTTCTTGAATATAGATTCATAAACATTATTGAACATATATGCAGATTTATATAAGGATCCTTAAATCAATTTTTCTTTCCATGGCAATTGCAATTTGGCAATAAAAAGTCAATGTGATGGATGTGGCTCTCTTTTCCATGCAAAAGCTCAATATAGATCTTTCAGTATCAATAATTCCAGCTATAAAATACATATCTATAAAACATTCAGTGCTTAAGACTGGATGAAATTAGTGAAATTAATTGTGATAGCTATGAAAAGAAGTTAAAAGGAGTTAACTGTAAATTTGGCTCCTTTTTTCCCCTCTCTCCTTGCCCTGGCAAAGAGAGACACATTTCATTTCCCACTGATCCAGCAGCCAGCGGTAATTGGGCTGCAATTTATTGTGAGCAGAATAAGAAAGGCAGGAGAAAGGAACTGCAGAGGAGAACTGCTCCTGGTTTGCCAAGAATCATCCCAGGCAGCCTCACACAACTGGAATTATTTCCTTTCACCACCTCCAAGCACTTGGAGGATACGGGAATCCCCTCCCAAAGCCCCGCAGTGGGTCCCAGCCAAGGGAAATCCTACGCTCAGAGCCGTGTACGAGTGAAGAGATGATGTCAAATGTGTCCAGAGAAAGGCAAGGGACTGGGAAAGGGTCTGGAGGAGAAACTGGTGGAGCTGGGAGGCTCAGCCTGGAGGAAAGGAGGCTCAGGTGCCTCCTCACTCTCTCCAACTCGCTGACAGGAGGATGTGGTGAGGTGGGGATTGGTCTCCTCTCCCAGGCAGGAAGCAACAGGACAAGAGGAAACCACCTCAAGTTGTGCCAGGGAAAGTTCCGGCTGGATATGAGGAAGCATTTCTTCACAGGAAGGGTTTTCAATCCCTGTCACCGTCCCTGAAGGGACTTCCAGGATGTGCAGATGTGTCACTTGGGGACATGGTTTAATGGCGGCCTTGCCAGTGAAGGGTGAACTCAATGACTTCAGAGGTTTTTTCCAACTGGAATGATTCCAGAATTCTCTGGAATTTGCCTTACTCAGCCTCTCTTTTTGTGCCTCTCTCTCTGAGTTTCACGAACAACTCCATCAGGCCAAGCCTGAGATGTGACAGGACATGATGACGACACCAGTGGGAAGAGACCTACTTGAGCTTGATACAATTTGATCAAGCAAGAACCAAAACCTGACTTATTCTACAATTTCCATCTTCTGTAAGTGGAAGAGGAAAGGGAATTTTAGGGAGCTGAAGCCTCTACAGCCAGACATCCTGGTGCCATCATCACCACAGGACTGGGCAGGGATCTCACCAGGGAAGTCAAGAGGGTGTTTGTCCTCCCAGGAACTCAAAATGCAGCTGCAAAGAGCATTGAGACACCATGGCTTGGCTCCAAGGGAGACACAGGAAGAAAACTGGTGGATCTGGGAAACTGGAGAGGGGAGAAGAGGAGACCAAGAGGAGCACTTGGGAGGAGGAACAGTCTCTTAGGTAGAGAGGGGATGAAAAGAGCATCTGCACCACCATTGTCCACAGCTAGGACTGTTCTTTCTCTGCGCAGAAGAAAGTCACAGCACCCAGGGCAAGCCTGTTTCATGTTCCTGGAAGGCTAACGTCTGAAAAATCTGATAATTAACACTGTTTAATCAACAACAATTTTGGTTTCTGCTCAGGATAGGTGAGGGTAACTCCACAGGATAATTCCAGCATAGGAGGGCAGAGGGATTTTCACTGCAAAAAAAGGGAATTGGGTTCAATCTCCAGGGTTCAAAGCTGACAACTGAAGCTGAAAGCAGCTGAATCCAGTAATTTTATATCCTGGAAATCTGTCCCATGCCCTTCATGGGCCCTGATCTACATCTGTGTTCAAATTCCCATGTCAGCTCTGCCACCCTGTAAACCTTCAGCCTCTGGTACCACATGACACCAAATCCATGGATAGGATCCATCCGGGATTCAGCAGCTGCTGCCTCGTACTGAGCCCTGGGTTTCCTTTCATGGCTCATTACAATAAGTTAGATTAGAACTACAGCTGATTGCTGTTGCTGTAGTAATTTACAGGAGATATTGTTGCTGTTTGTACTTCATGGAGCTGCCATAATGACATGTTGTCTTTCCTAATTATATCAGCCAAATAATTCCCACTAAGCACTGGCATAGTGTTTTAATTAATATTATTATCCCTGGATCTGTCACAAAGCTCCGAACTCTGGAGCTGGAAAATGACTTCTTTTGTTTCCTTTTGTACCTTCAGGAAAGTTGAGTGGAAACCTGGAGGTCTTGGATTTTTTCTCCAAGCAAGAGAGCACTGAGTTTGATTGTCACCTTTGCCAAGGTGGGCAGGTGAGGCGGAATTTCACTGCCTCTGTGAAAGGGGGAGAGAATATTTAGATTTATTTCTTTTTTCTTCAGCAGATGGGATTTCAAAGAATTCCTGACTAAGAAAGTGAGGCTTTAGTGAACAGGAATTAACGAGTAAATGGGTTTGTGCTTCAGGCCTAGGCTCACCTCCACTTAGGTGTTTAAATTAACAGTTAGCAATTAGTGATTGGTTAAATTAGGATTCAGTTACCCAGGCTATGTTTGCAGGTGAAGGGGAGCAGGAAAGCATCTCTGGAGGTGACCTTGATCATTAGTTTGCTGGTTTTCCTTGTTTAAATAGACTTTAAAATTATTCTATGACACAGTTAAGTGGCTAAAACAAGGTGGGATGAGGTGGAGATCGCAGGGTCAGTGGTCCAGGACCCATCCACATGTGAATTTCTGGTCCCTGGTGCACTCAGGTGAGGTTTCTGTTCCTGTGCTGGGAGCTCCACTGATGTCCAGACCAACCTTCTACACAGAAATTGTGTAATTGAACCACCAGCCATGAATGAGCAACCTGGTGTGGTGGAAGGTGACCCTGCCCATGGCAGGGGGTTGGGATGAGATGATCTGGAAGGTTCCTTGCAACCCAAACCATTCTGTGATTCTATGATTTGGTGATTCACAGAATCACAGGATGGGTCAGGTTGGAAGGAACCACAGTGGGGTTATCTGGTCCCACCTCCGTGCTCCAGCAGGGCCATCCCAGAGCACAGGGACAGGTTTGTGTCCAGACAGTTCTGGAATATCTCCAGTGAGGGAGACTCCACACCGTCCCTGGATCATCTGTTCAGTGCACACTAAAGAAGTTCTTCTTCATCTCCAGGTGGAACTTCCTGGGCATCAGTTCCTGCCTGTTCCTCTTGTCCCATTGCTGGGCCCCAGGAGCAGAGCGTGATCCCTCTCTGATCCCTCCCTGCAGACAGGAACAGACAGGGATGAGGTCCCCTTTCCATCATCTCATCTCGATGCTGAACAGCCCCAGCTCCCTCAGCCTTTCCTTGTAAGAGAGACGCTCCAGTCCCTTCATCATCTTCATTGTCCTCCTCCGGACCTGCTCCAGGAGCTCCATGTCCCTCTTGTCCTGAAGAGCCCAGAACTGGAAACAGCACTCCAGATGTTCCTCACTGAACTTATATTTATTTCTCTTTGACTTATTGGTGTAAGTCAGAAGTGACAAAACCAGCCTCAAAACCAGACGGGAACATCCCGAGTGCTGAGGCTGCTGTGATTCCTGTTATGGAAATGCATTCCCTGAGTGATGGGAACAGCCAACTACAGGAGTTTGGTTTTTCACAGCTTCACGAGTATCTGCTCCATAAAAAGCTGGCAACAGTTTTGTCACGGCGTGAGCACTGCAAGATGTGCAGGGGCCAGTTTGAGTTCAGGAATTTGTACTTTGGAGATGTACTTTGGCCCATAAATGGAGTTTTAGAGCCAGCTGGATCTCTCTGACCTTGTCTGGGAAAAGGTCTGTGTTGAAAGGGCTTTGTCACCTCTAAAATGAGGACATGGATACACTGAGAGAGGGAGGTAGAGCTGAAATAAGGATGAGATGATGGAACTGGTGGGTCAGGCCACTTCTGACACCAAAATAATGTTATGATAACTGAAATAATGTTAGGGTGTGATTAGTAAAAGACGCCTCTGCCTGCATTAAGGTACAAACGAGATCATAAAAATCAGGAGTACGGATTTGATTTAACAGCAAGTGTGAGGCAGAGGGTGGGAGAGAAAGACAGAGAGACAGACAAAATAAAAAGAGCCGTCCCCACATGGTCACTACCCTGTGGTGTCCCACTGGCCCTTCTTCTTCTGGGCTTCTCAGTGATGGGAATCCCCAAATGTTCTTCTGGAGGTACCACTTTCATACAGCCTAAATCCTGGGTATCCAGAGGCATCCGTGCCATTCCCACAACTCGGCATTGCCTGTGTGTAGGCAGTTGCTTCCTTTTCCCACAGTTTAGTGGGAATTTTTGTACCTGGATCAGTCACCCATATCTGCCTCACAAGGCCTGGAATATTCCCATTGTTGCATCTGCACTGTGGAATTTCTGGTGTGTAAATTCCAAACCCTCACCTCTCTTTATGTCTGGTAATAACGCCCTCCTGTTTGCCCTCTGGGCTTACCATCATTTCCTCTTGTGGTGGTTTTGCTTGTGGGAATTTCCTTCTTTGGCAGTGCTTTGAGACGAGTTAACCAAATTCTTTAAGTCCTGACAAAGGCAAAAATGGGAAAAAATTTGGGAGAATGGAGTGGCTTCATGCCTTTGTTGACCCAGCTACTGTCTTGAGGATCAGCCCTGGGTTTTACACAGACCACATTAAAATAGATCTCTTGCCACACAGAACTTGTCCTCCCCAAGAAGATAAATCATATTCTGTGACTATTTTTTCCCATCCATCAGAACAGGACAGACAATGGATTTTCTGTTTGTCCAGAATCCTTTTTTCAGTTCATTTTGAAGCTGCCTGGAAGAAAACCAGGTAGTGGCAAGGTATCACACAATCATTTGAGACCAAAAGCTTTGGTTAAATCAAAACCTTGCATTTAACCAAAGCAGAAACGGGCTCCTTTGATTTCTACTTTTTAATTTCACTCTTTATGATTTAACAGAATATACAGTCAGTGGGAGGGAAAAACTAAGAATAAAAGTAATTTGGAAATGAAGAATGAAAATGTTATGTGCTGGAAAGGTCAGAGAGGCAGTTTCAGCTTGATTGGAACATTTTGCTCAGGGTTTTTTTTTTTTTCCAGTTTCCCAAGAGATACTTAATCAAAATCCACAAAATGTTCCTTCACCAGTGAATCAGCAGGGCACTCCTAACCCATCTATAAAGTGATCCACTTTCACACATCGACACCTGCGCCACAGTCGTGTCACAGGAGGGGACAATGACTCCATTCTGACTCAGGGACAGAGCCCAGGTGCTTTTAGAGAGGACACTGCTAAGCCAGGCTGATAAAACAGCTGATTTAGCCAATTAACGCTCATTAGTGTTAGGAGAGGTTTTATCCTGATCCAGAAGGCTCCTTTCATTTTCCAGAGTTTCTCTTCTAATGGTTGTGTGATAAGAGGCCCAAGAACATCTCCCAGGTTGGTACCGGTCCAGATGGAAGCAAGAGTGGGAAAGTTTTCATAAAATCATAAAGATTGGAAAAAACCTCCAAAATCATCAAGTCCAACCCTCAACCTAATCCCACCATGCCCCTCATAAAGTGCCACATCCACTCATTTTTCAACACTTCCAGGGATTATGATTCCATCATTTCCCTGGACAACCTGTACCAAGGCTTGACCACCCTTTCAGGGAATCAAATTTTCCTAAAATCCAACCTGAATCTCCCTTGTGCAATTTGAGCCCATCTTGCACCACTTCTTTGTGTGCAGGGTCTTTGATTGCAATGGGTGACTTCCACTGAAACTGGGGTTTAATGCACAAAGTGTGATTTGATAAGAAAGCTGCAGTGGAATGAAATTCCTGAGACTGGAGTTTATCCAGTGAGATTTACAGAACTCTTGGAAGCCCATCCAAGAGAGGAGAGATCAGCACTCTCTGGGGTTTCCAGCTGTAACCAGACGTTCAAAAAGCTGGACAAAAATTGATTTTTAACTCAATTCCTTACATCTCTACATGGCTGTTGGACATGGACATGGCCAGAAAATCATGGAATCATGGATTGGTTTGGGTTGGAAAGGACCTTAAAGATCATCTGACTTCATCCACCCTGCCATGGGACATCTTCCACTATCCCAGGTTGCTCCAAGCCCCGTCCAACCTGGCCTTGGACACTTCTGGGAATGGGGCAGCTACATCTTCTCTGGAAAACCTGTGCCAGGGCCTCACCACCCTCACAGGAAAGAATTTCTTCCCATTATCCCATCTAAACCTACTCTCAGTTTGAAGCCATCCCCCCTTGTCCTGTCACTCCAAGCCTTTGTAAACAGTGTCCCTCCATCTTTCCTGTTGGCCCCTTCAGGTGCTGGAAAGCCACAACTGGATCATCCCAAAGTTTTTCTTTTCCAGGCTGAACATTCCCAACTATTCCAACTTTTCCTCATAGCAGAGGGGCTCCATCCCTCTGATCTTGGTGTTTAGTGACACTGTGCCATTGCTGAGCTTCCCAGGACACGAATTCCCTCAACAACCTGCAAGGAGCTTGACGCCACTAAAAATTAGAAAGTGAAAACAGAGTTCAGTTCTTCCTCATTCTTTTTAACATCCCCAAATCTCTGTCACTTTTTTTCTGTGGGCCTGTGGGGCGTGGGTTTAACTCATGCAGAATTCTTACAGCTCGTCAAAAGCACTCTGGGCCATCGCAGGCATTATGCTGCAGTTGAAAAATTCTTCCTTATGAGCCTTGCATATTGTTAACAAAATAACAGCTTTCATTTTGCTTTATATCCCATGATTCAGGGTGTTTACAGAATAACCTGAATCTCATTACATTTCAGACTAAGAGCTGGCAAAAACCCAGCTTGGCTGAGGTTCTGCTCTGTACAAAAGCTGAGAATGCACCTCAGAGGTGAACAACAGGCCTTGACTTCAGAAAAAGTATGGACAAATTGAATGGTTGTTGCTTTAAGGGTCGCAGATTTCAGCTGAACTGGACGAAGCTCAGTTTTACTCATTTGTGATGTTTTTTAATGACTGCTACAACAGACACAGATTCAGGAGATCTGGATTTCATTCCTAAACTTGTTGGAGATACCCTGCACAAAGAACTTCCCCTTAGTTTGCCCAGCATTAACTTGGAGGTGACAACCCTGATTTTAATGAGGTCTTCTAAAAGCTGCTCTCAGGCAGCCTGGCACTGGGATCCTCCCTGCTGGAATAACTGCTCGGAAAAATAACAGCACCAGGCTCATTTGCCTAAAACAGGCTGAAAGCTTTTATCCCAGTGCCTGAGCCAGGAAATCAATCAGGAACTGATTTCCATCAGGCTGCACTGAACGGGCTGTTTATGGATCTGCCACCTGTATGGGAAAGTCCCAGGGATAAAGCTGTTCACAAATCCTAGAATCATGGAATTATTTATGTTGGAAACAGCCTTTAGGATCATTAAGGCTTGCTGTTAGCCCGGCATTACTAAGTCCAGCACTAAACCTCATCCCTAAATGCCAAGTTTTTAAACACGTCCAGAGGTTGTGACTCCGCCACTCCCCTGGGGAGTCTGCGCCGGGGCTTAAAAACCATTTTAGGTCAAGAAATTTTTCCTAATATTTGACTTGAACTTTCCCTGGTGTAACTTGAGGCTGTTTCCTCTTGTCCAAATGCTTGTTACGTGGGAAAAGAGCCCGACCCCCACCTGGCTACACCCTCCTGTCAGGGAGTTGTGGAGAGCCACAAGATTCCTCCTGAGCCTCCTTTTCTCCAGGATGAGCCCCTCCAGCTCCATCAGCTGCTCCTGGTGCTCCAGACCCTTTCCCATCTCTGTTCCCTTCTCAGGACACGCTCCAGCCCCTCAATGTCTTTCATATCACGCGAGGCCCAAAACTGATCCAAGGATTTGAGACGTGGGCTCACCACTGTCAGTACAGGAGAACAAACCCTGCCCTGGTCCCACTGGCCACAATTTTGCTGTCACAGGCCAGGATGTCATTGGTGATTTGGATGCCTCCTTTGTGTCCCTGTTATCCAGCACTCCATCCTCAAGTGTGTCTACCTGAGCCAATGGATTGGAATCACTGCACAAGGGTCTGAAATTTGCAGACCTCGTTCACCCCAGGTAGGAAAAGGGATCTGACTCCCTCAATGTGATCAGGATCAGTTTGGAAATAGACTTGGGAAAGGGCTGGAGAGACAATGAAGTGGGTGGGATGTACAAGGAAGAAGGAGAAAGAGAAGAAGGAGGAGAAGGAGAAGGAGAAGGAGAAGGAGAAGGAGAAGGAGAAGGAGAAGGAGAAGGAGAAGGAGAAGGAG
>VZTJ01001264.1:604369-669138 GCA_013397795.1 Orthonyx spaldingii
AAGAACAAGAACAAGAACAAGAACAAGAACAAGAACAAGAAGGATTTGCACTGAGAAAATAGGGAAATAGAAAAAAAATGAAAAACAGCAGGAAAGAAAAGCAGCTGGGATCAAAAGGATTTGCAGAGCAAAACGGAGCAGACCAAAGGAAGGAAAAGGTTTTGAGTGGAGATGAAATAAGATGGAGAGCAATGGGTACAGGTGAAAGTAAACGAAAACAAAGCAGAGCAACCTTGACCAAACGAGGGGAAAAAAAGATCGGTGTCAGTCTAAAGGACCTTATTTCATCCCCAAATTATTGCTGTGTTTTAATTAGGGCTTTTTACCCTCTCTCTGGAACCTCCCCATCCTTTTCTTCACAGTAACATTTAAAGGACCAGCATAATTAGAAATCAAAATGCACTGAAAGCTCAAACACATTGAAAGGATCCAAGTGAAATTTTTCAGCATTTTTGAACCCAAAGTTTTCTTCTGCAATATATTAGAACACACTGAAACACTTTATTCATTGCTCCAACTTTCACCCATCTGCATTTTCTTAGGTTGTTTTGTGGAGGAAGCCATTGATCCATGCAGGCTTAATTACTCACTTAATTATGGCCATCCCGAACATCCTGTCTTAAACCAAGTTTGTATAAATTTATTATAAATTTATTTATTTTCAAACAGAAATACTGATGTCTCCACAGACACACTCCATCCAAAGGGTTGGACTGGTCCTGTTCAACAGGGAGAAATGGGATATTTCCAAACTGCTCTGTCAGGATGGTGTTGTGGGATGCAGGGATTGATGGGTGTCACTTTGGCTGGTTTCAATTGCAAGGCAAGGTAAAATCCAGACTTGGTAAAACCCCCTGAACAGTGGGATAAATGGGATGTAACTGGCTGAAATGCCTGTATTGACATAGATAAGTAAACAGGACCATGGCTTCGGATAAAAAAACCCAAACCAACAAAACCAGAAGTAGTTTAGGAGTTAAAACCAGCTGTAAGCCTTTTTGTGAACGACGTTTGGGATTAATCCACTCTGCTTTATGGGGAAGGGTTAGGATTAATCCACTCTGCCTTATGGGAGCAAGGAGTCAAGCTGTGTCATCCCAGTTGGAGTTTGGGCCAGAGAAGAGCTCCAAACCTTTGAATTTTCTTGTGCTGAATAACTCAGGGAGCACAGCTGATAACAGAAATGCTTTGGGGGGAGGATGTGCTGTTGTTTTTTTTTTTTTAACCTGAAGACTGTTTTTCTCAGTATCTTCTGCAGTCCTAGCCCAGACTGGGCATTGTGACTGTATCCTGACACCGTGTCCAAAAAAAACCCAAAGGGAGCACATCCCCTTCCTAATATCCCATGCCCTGCTCTCTTTAGGCAGGGAAATATGGACATACACTCTGGATGTCCTGGTGTGGACAACTGCAAGTGAGGCTGGACTGCCCTGGGGAATAATCTGAGGCTGATGATGTTGAAACAGAACCCCTGGAGACGCTTTTAATGTGAGAACAGCAGAAAGCTTGGTGGAGAGCCAGGATATTGACTCCAAACTCTGAGTACTGCTCTTGCAGGAGGAGATGAACAACAAAATGTCTTCTTTGAGGAATCACCATCTGTTTTCCAGTGGGTTTTTGTTTGACCTTTGCTTTCAATCCTTTGCTTTCAATCCTCACTTGGCCACGCAAGAGCTGGCTTGGCTGGTCCCTGGGATTTCTGGGGAAGATGAGTTTCACCAGGATCACGTTTTCAATCTCTACAGGGAGCGCTGAGTGCAGGCCAACAATGGGAGGCTGGATTCCTGGTGGGGGTGAAGCAGTGACCTCGGTTATGCCAATTTGTAGTCTTGGAAAAGCTGCTTCAGGATGTGTGGCCCCATCTGGGCTGTGCAAGGTTTGCAGGGTTAGAAGGCTGCACTATTGATTGTCCTCCATCCAAATCCACATCCAAATTCCGTGCACTTCCCAGGCACAATAAAATAAAAAAAATCCTGTTCCATTCTATTCAGTCACTGTATTTTAATTCTTTTTCAGTGCTTTATGGGCTAGAGATATTCTGTCCAAGAACTTGTTCCGGAGACACCATCAGGAATTTAACTCACATGGAAGTGTGACTTGGAAGCTTATAAAAATATTAAACAAGCGAGTGGCCATGCCCTTGTTCAGAGAGAGCTCTGACCTGATTTATTTTGATTTTCTTTCAGTTTGAACTGAGAAGGTTTGGGTTGAACCCACTAAACTTGTGAACATGAGCTGGTGGTCACAAAAACAATAACAATAGTCATAAGTCCGGACCTAAGATCTGAGCTGGGTCCTAATTGAAAGAAAGACTGTGCAGCCTATGGAAGGTATTCGCAAGGTCTGGACTCCAATGGGTTAATAAATCCATTGTTTCCCACGTTTAAACACCTAAAGTACAAAATCCATGCAGAGACACTGAAATCTGGGTCATTTATTCTGGTGTTTATTCAAATTTTACCTAGAGGAAATAATGATTAAGAGATTGTTTGATACATATTTCACCAGTGGTTCCTGAATTAATTCAACTTCTTATAACCATGGAGAATAATTGAATACCCTTGTTACTCATGTGTTCACAACCCTCCCATTGTTGTAATTGGGTCACTTCAGTGCTCAGATGAAATCAGGTTTTAAAAATAAGCCGTATTCAAATGGGTAAAAGGGAAATTGTGACATCAAACCTCAGCAGAAAGTGCTTGTTAACAACTCAATAAACAGCCTGCATGCCATGCCCTTACCCAGTGCTTGGATAAGGATGTAGGAAATTAATTTTGGGGTCAGAATTCTGTTCTTCCAGCACAGGATTCCCTGTCCAGACAGGAAATTTGGAATTAGAGGGATGAAAACCCTCGTCCCCTTTCTGCAGTTTATTCCTGTGCACCCACAACTATTGTATTAGAGGAGGTGGAGGGAAAAGTTCTGCCCATTCCACTTTGTGCCCGTTTTGAGTGTTTTGAGCCTGACTCCAGTACCATGGACAGCAGCAAGTCCCGGGTTCTGTCTGCTGGCTCAAGAAGGAATTTGGCCTGATTTCTGTTTTTAATATTGTTGAAAAGCAGCCCCCATTTGGTTATCCAGCCCTCCTCATGATTTTGTAATCCTCAGCTTCATCCTCCCCTTCCCCAAATTTCTTCTCTCCAGGCTGAAGAGTCTCTGCAGCCTTTTCAGTCTCTCCTCTAAGGGCAGATACTCCACATTCCTGATTGTTTTACTTTATCTGGACTTTCTCTTATTTCAACTGAGCCTGTTTTGAGAGACAGAGAACAAAACTTCACAGACAACTCAATGTGTGAGGGCATCAAAATCCTGTGTCACAACAAAATTCCTCCCTCTGTCTGGTTTCCAAAAGCTTCCTTGGTGATTTCCAGCTTTTTGCCAGCAGTTTTGGCTGTTGTGGCACACAAAGCCAGGAATTTCAGGGTGCTCCCAGCAGCAACTCCAGGATATCTTTCCTGAGTTTTCATGGGCACTTTGGAGCACAGCAGAGTACAGGTATGGTTTAGATTGCATTTCCATAGGCAGATCTAAAAATAAATTTATTTTTCCTCAACTAGATCAGGTTATTTAGGGATCAATCCAACCTGGGCTCAACAGCCACTTTCCTGTTCACTGAATTCAAATCCTTGTGAGCTCCACTTGGAATTTCACCCCACTCTTCCATATCCTGAAAAGTGGCCACTCAGTCCTACTTTTCCTTTTAAACTCTCTGAAGAAGGATTCAAATCTTTTCTCAAATCCTGTAGTGTATTATATGTTTTAGTGTTTCTTTTTGAAGAAATTTTGGCTTTTTGAAAGTCCAAACATATTTTTTTCTGCTGGATTTCCATCAGACTCTTGCTCTTCCTAAACTGCAGCTCCTCTGCCTTTACAGAGCCACATTGGCTCTTTCCCAGCAACTCATATTTGCCATAAACTCGTTCTTTCCTATAGAACACCGATTTTCCAGGGATCCATGCATTTCCATAATTTCCAAGACATAAAGAGTGTAATCCTTATTATCCCATCTTTTCTAGGTGGGAATTAGATCAGTTGTTTCAGCCTCTGGGAACCATGGCCATTTGTAGTGCGAGGTTTTATATTTTGGCCAAAATTTCATATGTGAGTCCCTTCAAGATTCCAAGTCCAGGAGGTGCTTTGGCATTGAACTGATTTGTTTAATTTGGTTGTATCAGGAATTAACAGGTAATTATAGATGAGAAAGTGGGATTGATACAGATATTTTTGGTATGAAGGCAAGAAGTTATTTAAGGGGGATTTAGGTTGGTTATTAGGAAAATTTTTTTCATCCAGAGGGTAGTTGGGCACTGGAATAGGATCCCAGGGAATGGTCACAGCCCCAAACCAGAGCTCCAGGAGAATTTGGACAACACTCTCAGGCACAGGGTGGGATTGTTGGGGTGTCTGTGCAGGGCCAGGAGTTGGACTCTGATCCTTGTGAGTCCTTTCCAACTCAGAATATTCCATGATTCTGTGATTTTCCAGCATTTTCTGGGCTGCTCAGCAAGCTCGAATGCAGCAGAACCCTCTGTTCTTAAACTTAATACCAGTGCATCAAATCTGTGGTAGACAATCATAAAACTAATTATAAATCAATTTAGAGTGAACATGGGCATTTTAATTTTTCAGCACCCAACAGTTCCAAACAAAAATAAATTCTTACAGGCATGAAAATCTTTACAGAATCAGGCTGAATTTAGCAGGCTTTTTCACTCAAAATTGCAAACCATTAATGTGGGAATATGTTTTAAATGTCAGGGTATTTCCCCTTTATATTTTCTAAATGAGAAGTTTCACTTTGGAAATGCCAAATCCCTTTGTTTTGACATTTTTCTTAGTTAGACTTTTTCACCCTTGATTTCAAAATAGCAGTTTCTAATTTTGAAAAATTGGCTTTGGTATGAAATAAATGGCTGATTTTTTTAATAGATGGATTAACCTGAAGAACTTCTGAGTCAAAAAAAGAGTTTAGCTCTATCTCAGATGCTGGTTTACCCTTTTTCCCCCCACCTTGGGAGGGAATAGAGATAATGGAGGGGATTTTTTTTTCATGTGCTGATTTTTGTTTCAGTTCTCAACTGAATCAATTGCTTTGTTCTATCTGCAATAACAAGGCAGCAGAGTTTGAGAGCAATCCCTCTGGAAAACTCATGTAATGTAATAATCACAGAATCCCAGGATAGTCTAGGTTGGAAGGGACCTAAAAATCACCCAGTTCCACACCCCTGACATGGGCAGGGACACCTTCTACTATCCCAGGCTTCTCCAAGCCTTGTCCAACCTGGCCTTTGACATTTCCAGGGATGGGGCAGCCACAGCTTCTCTGGACACCCTGTGCCAGGGCCTCACCTCCTGCGGTGACCTAACACTGCTGGATGTAACTGTTGCTCCTCTCCAAGAGGAGAATTATACCCAAAAGCCTAATTAGTGGCTCATTATGGCTCCAGGCTTCTATTCAGCAATTAGCAGGGCTGGAAGAGCTGCCAGAATCTTCCCTCCTCCCCTACACTCATTTCTGGTCCTCTTTCAGAGCAGAGGAACTGCTGGGAGCTGAAGTCGTTCCGATTGTGAAGTGAGATCACCCTCTTAGTTTCCTCTTTCTGAATCATTCATCTGACGATCGTTAATTGCCAGGTTAATTACCTGCTGAGGTGCACAGGTAACAACGACAGCTCCTGTTACATCATCCCTCAACACCGTTTCCTGTTCCTCTGCTCACCTCAGCTCCTGGCAGAGCAGGGTGTCTGCTAATTGGCAGCGTCTCTCTAATTGTGTTTTAACAATCTCACGCCTCCCACTCCCACCTCACTTCCAAAGGCATCCTGCATCTGTGCCAGCTCCATTTCCGGGGGGATGGACCCTGATTCCAAACCTTCTCCGTGGTGGTGAGTCAGAGAGCAGGAAGGGCTGGGAGAAGAACGGGCGGATTTGCTTCTCTTTGCCTTCAGTGAAGGGATGAAACAGTAAAGGAATTGCTGAAAGATGTAATTACAGGAGTGTGTTCGGCAGGGAGAGGTGGTTTTGTTTGGATGTTTTGCTGGAAAGCACACGCTTTGGAAGTACAAACCTCTGGCAATCCCTGATGGAATGAACTTCCTGCAATGTCTTCAAAAGGGAAGCAACAGAGCAGTTGGAAAGGCAGACACACCAGCCCAGGGCTGGGTTTCTGTCACCTGATTTCAGATCTCAGCTCCCCACACTGATCTCCTGGATTTTAATAACTAAAGAGAATTTGGTTGTTCAGCCTGGAGAAGAGCAGGCTCCAGGGAGAACTTGGAGCCCCTTCCGGTGCCTACAGGGGCTCCAGGAGAGCTGGAGAGGGACTTTGGGTACGGGATGAGGGACAGGACACAGGGAATGGCTTCCCACTGCCAGAGGGCAGGGTTAGAGGAGATATTAAGGATAAATCCTTCCCCGTGAGAGGAATTGGACACTGGCAGAGGTTTCCCAGAAAAGTTGTGGCTGCCCCATCCCTGGAATTGTCCAAGGCCAGGTTGGATGGGGCTTGGAGCAACCTGGGATAGTGGAAGCTGTCCCTACCCATGGCAGGGGAATGAAACTCAATGATCTTTAAGGTTCCTTTCAATCCAAACCATTCTGGGATTAAATGAAGAACCTCCAGAGAGCTTCATCTGAGTGTAGGACATTGTTTGTCTCACCTTGTGCAAGTGTAGAGTGGAGATTACATCTCAAATTCCAACAATCCCATTGCCTCGCTCTCCAGAGATGGAGTAAAGGGCCTCCAGGGATTTTTTCCAGCTGGAATCACATTCATGAGAAACACCCACTCTAAATCAATCATAGAAACACAGAATCACAGAATTATGGAATATTCTGAGCTGGGAGGGACCCACAAGGATCATCAAAGTCCCATTCCTGTCCCTGAACAGCACCAGACAAACCCACTGTTGGTTTCCTGGGAAAACCTCCCTGGAGTTCAGGACCAATATGGATCCTGTGATATGAAATCAGGGTTGTGAAGGAATGACCCATCTCACACCTTGCTGTTCTCCTTTCATGCCACAAATTTCACTGAAATTAGGAGTGTTTTAATAAATCTTCCTCCTGACAAATGATATTGAAATTATCTGCTGGCTGTACAATTTATTAAAGAAGAAAGAACAAATGGATCACGAGGGGGTAAAACCACGTCAGGTGATAATGAATAGTTTAAGTTTAGTTTTGTTTGGATTTCATAAAGAAAAAGCAAACAGAGAAAGGTTTTCTTTGAAGTGCCTAAGAGTTTAGCTTTTTCAGAGGGATTTAATTCCAAGTTATGCCATTAATTTTGTCTTAATTTTTAAATTAGCCCTTGTCCTTTCCCTTCAAAAATGAATGGAACTGAAAGAAGTAGCATTGGCAAAGCATCATGAAAATCACTTTCATTCCACTTCTTTTTTCTTGTGTTTCCACAGTAAAAAGACAGGAAGTGGGAAGTTAAAAAGTGAGAAATCCAGCCTCTCAAAGAGAAGTGAAAATGTTCCTCTTTTTAGAAGTCAAAACAAGCTGCAAAACTCTTCATTTAATTGCTGGTTGGAATGTTTTTTTCATAACAATATCGAAAATGCCACTGAAACGGGTGTGATTTATCCGAATGTTTACATTTTAATGGAATTTGCTTTTTTTTTATGGTGAAAAAAATTCATTTCATGGTTTTCCATTAGCAAGTGTAATACTAAACTCTCCTGAAATCCAGGAGTGGGAGTGGGACAGTCTGCTCTGGAGAAGATTTTACACATTGAAGGGGGAATTATGAGGCATTCCTCAATTTGCACCATCTGCAGAATGTGGTTGCTTCTCATACTTTGCTGACAAAATAAGACTTGTTATAAATCTGGAAGAAGATAAAATGGTATAAAAAAATTACCATTTTTATTTTCTTTTTCTACAGGAAATTGGAAGGGAGAAAAGCAGCCAAAACCAGACAAGTGTTAGACAAAAAATAGATATTTCACTCAGAAGATGTTGAGGAAAAACAAGTCTGTCGGCAGGGTTATGTCACCTCAAAGTTGTGTGATACCAAATTCCTGAACCTGGATTTAACCAAAGGTTCTCAAAGAGGCCAAAGTAAAGAAGAATCTAAAAATTTTTTGCTTGTTATATTTTAATTATTTATTCTTTTCATTTTCTTGCTGAGATAGAAATGAAGGTGTGTCGCTGTTGAACCGAAAGCGGAGCAAAGGGACACAGCAATCTTGAGAGAATGCTAAGTGAATTTATTTAATTATCAACAGATTTATATACACGTGACAAGGCTGTTTGGATTGGTTGAGATCAGATCACCCCCCTGGGACTGATTGGACAGAACTCTGACCGCCTGTTTCCAAAAGCCACTCTCAGTAACATGAAACTTATCTTACATTTATTAAACTTTCAGTAGAATTCCCGTGGGAAAGAGTTCTGTGCTGTCACAAAGGTGAAGTGAAGAAAGAAATAACATTCCTGTTACACACCCAACTTCCATCTGACAGTAACTGAAAGGGTTACTGGAGCTGCTGGAACACAGGAGGAATTTCTTCATTAGGAGGACTTTCTGCATGGAAAGGATGGTCAGGCATTGGAAGGGGCTGCCCAGGGAGGTGGTGGAGTCCCCATCTCTGGAGGTGTCCAAGGAAGGACTGGATGTGACACTCAGAGCTCTGGGCTGGTGACAAAGTGGGGATCGGGCACAGGTTGGACTTCATGGTTTTGGAGGAATTTTCCAACCTAAATGATTCCTGATTCTGTGAATTTCCATGTTATCCAAAGAGAGAGACATCTAACAGAGAGGTTAATTCAGCTGAGGAGATAGTTTAGGATTAAAGGCATCGTTAATAATTTAGTTTTGTGTTCTACAGTTTTTGAAACACGTCCCCATGGTGAGAACCACTGAGTGCCTGAGAAACGACTGTGAGACTTCAAAATCACTCCAAGGGCCTGGAGTGATGGGAAAAGGGGAATGGCTTCCCACTGAAAAGGTTTAGATGGGATATTGGGAAGAAATTCCTCCCTGTGAGGGTGGTGAGGTCCTGGCCCAGGCTTTTCAGAGAATCTGTGGCTGCCCCATCCCTGGAAATGTCCAAGGCCAGGTTGGACAGGGCTTGGAGCAGCCTGGGATAGTGGAAGGTGTCCCTGCCCATGGCAGAGGGTGGAACTGGATGATCTTTGAGGTTTCTTCCAACCATCTTAGAATTTGAGGATTCTATATTTCCTGCGTGCTAAAGCTGGTTTGAGTCACCTGACACACAAGGAATCCCTCACAATCCAGAGGTGCTACCTTTTCCCTCCTGGTCCCTGAGGTCTCCACCTTCAGTTCTCTGCTCCAGTTCTAAAGGCTGAAGAGCAACACAAAAATCAATTTTGATTGTTTTCACTTCCTCTTTGAGGAAACTTCATCTTCCAGACCTGCGTCAGCATTGCCACTGCAATGTTAATGCTGAAAAAACCATAATTGGCATTTTTAATTGGTAACAACTTATCTGGCAGAGCCTTTTGGGTGGAATGTTTATTAGAGACATGGACTGCCCATGCTGCAAAGTATCAGCTGTAAGGAACAGGATAAACTGGGATAAACAGGGATAAACTCGGCAGCTGAGCTGAGGGGTTTGCTGGGGTAGAGAATCATGAAATCATGGGGTTGTTTAGGTTGGGAAAGACGTTCAAGTTCATAAAATCCAACCATTCTCCAGCACTGCCAGCTCCACCACTAATCCGTGTCCCCAGGTGTCACATCTACACTGCTTTAAACACCTCCAGGATAATAATCCAACCTTTTCCTTGAGTCCAATTCCAAGCCATTACAATCCAAGCATGATTAGCAGACCTAGGGCTTGAAGTGGTGTCCCTGGAAGCTGGTGCTGTTTGGGACATCCTTTCCCTACAAAAGCCGAGGGCAGAAAATGCTCAATTCCTGTGCCTTCAGAACACAAAAAGGGAATTCTGCTGCTACCTCTGCTATGATTTTCTTCTTGGCGTGAAGCTCCTGGAGTCTTCAGCTCAGACTTCCACAGAAATGGAAATGAGGGAAAGGGAAAAGGGATTTTTTTCCTTCTCTGTCATGTTTCAGAAGCTGCTGAAGGTACCTCTTTCTTCAAAATATCAAACAACATTTTGTTATTTGATGGGAACATGTTGGCTGGAGCTGTAATTCATGCCAATAAATCCATTTGCAATGGAAAATGAGATCCGTAAGTGAGAAAAATTTTCTCCTGCTTTGTACTGATTGTTAGGAAATTTCAGGAGTTGCTTCACTCTCCACTGACTGTCAGTGCACAACCTTGGAAAAACCACAAAATAGTTCTGCTTCTTTGCTGCCTATCATTAAAATAGGGATAAAAAACTTCCTTTTCTGTATGTTTTACCTGACTGCTTTTCCTCATTTGTAAATGCTTGGACATGCTCATAGTCTTTGATTAAAAATATATAAATAAATAGACAATGTTCATCATTTTTAATTTTCCTTACAGTGTTCCAGCTGGTTTTTAAATTTTGTTTTGGTCGATTATCAGCGCTGCAGTGATTTCCAGGTCAGTTTTGAATCAACACAAAGGATTGTGATGATCACTGATCTCTGATGAGGGTGGTGCTCACTCAAACCCAACTTTTACAGTGGAGGAAATCAATATAATTTGGAAATTCTGCCTCCTTCATAGTTGTAGGTGACAACTGAGCAAATGGAAATGTGTATCTTTGCTCACATGTGCAAAAAGCTTGCCTAAGTTCATTTCTTGAGGAAATCAGGTTGGAAAAGCATCTCTGGAAGTGTAATTTAGCCTTCAGTCACTGACCTTGAGAGTTCAGGAGACAGGAATTTCACTGGAGAATCACTGAGATTCCTTAATGCTGCCTAAAGTTCATTATTGGGGATTTTTTTTTGTCATTGACCAGGTTGTAGAAAGAAGTCTTGTATACATTGGTATTGATGGTGGGGATTAGAGATAAGCTAAAGTTAAAAGAGAAAGAAATCAGTCCAAAGAAACCTGAGCTGGAAGTGAAATATCCCATCAGCTCTGTAAATGAGATCCATTAAAACAATAAAAATACCAATTTTTTACATTCTGAGGGGCCCAGAGAAATCAGGAAATCCATCAGAGGAGCTGTTTCCTCATCTCCTGCTGTCTTTTTTCACATAAAATCTCGTATTTCTCTTGGCTGGGGTTGCATCCTGCCCAGACAACCCATGCCAGGAATGACACTTCCGAATATTTTCTCTTCTCTCTGCTAATGAGTTGCAGTTTGGTTAATTGGTCTTGTTTGTTTGGATGGTAAGGGTGGTTTGTTTGAAGATTTGTTGGATCTATCCTTTTAAATAATTATTTTCCAAGTTTTTGGACGTGATTCTCTGTTTGGTTCATTTATGTGGCTGTTATTCACGTTGTGGCATTTCCTTCTCACGTGGATTTAGTGTCTGCCATCAATAAACTCACTCTCTCATGAGATATTTTCCTGTTATATTGCTCAGGAAGCCAAGGACTGAGGGATAGAATGTAGGAAAATAGAGAAAAAAAATCAGAATTTGGCATGAATAAACAGAACTCCACAGCTACAGCTGAGAGGAAGAAATTCAAGTACAACTCCAACCTCAGCTGGGAGAAAGCAGAAATGTCACCCTGTGACTAAGGAAACCCTTGGATGTCCAGAAAATTTGAACATTTATGTTGGATATTGTGAGGGAGTTCTTCCTTGGAAGGGTGGTGAGGCCCTGGCACAGGGTGCCCAGAGAAGCTGTGACTGCCCCTGGATCCCTGGAACTGTCCAAGGCCAGGCTGGATGGGGCTTGGAGCAACCTGGGATAGTGGAAGGTGTCCCTGCCCATGGCAGGGGTTGAAAGTGGATGATATTGAAGGTCTCTTGAACCCAAACCATTCTGGGATTTTATGAAATAAATCCTACAAGTGTGAAAAATCCCATTGAAAAGAGGGGATTGTAGACAAGTAGATGTTGTAGTTGTGGACAAAATCCGACTTTTACTGTGGAATGTCCACAGGTCTGTGAGTTTAGGGGAACAAATCACCACTATTATTATTCACAACGTTGTCTTTCCCTCGTGCCTCACAGAAATCAGAGCCTCAATGGGCCGTGAAAGTTTCAGCGTGCTCTTCCACTGAGGAATGACCGAACCAGCTAAAAAGAGAGCAGGGAATAAATGGGGAATTAATTCTGGATGGGGAATTTTGCTGACCATTCCTATCTCGAGTCAGGAAATATTCAGTCCTTAACAATCTCAGCCTAATATTTTAAGCAAAACTTATTTTGCTTTCAAAGGGATTTGTGCATTTGTTGCCCCATCGCTGACACAACGCCCAGCCTGATGAGTGTCCCACGATGTGATCCATGGAAATCTGCAGGCAGAGGGATCCTTTCACGAGGCTGACAATGCTGGAGCGTTGTTTTTCCCTTCAACACTCTTTTTCTTCATCCCAATCCAGTGCCAGAGCTTTGCCAGGCATCTCCAGAACACCTCAGAGCAGTTGTTTACCACTGAAATTAAAGTTCCTCTCGCGGCATTTTTCCTGGGAGTGCCCTGGGAGGCAGCTGGTTGCCCACAGTAACAAAACAACAAAAAAACAAACTTCTACTTAAAACCAAAAGAATTAAAAACCTTGAGCCTGTTCTCCAGGAGCTGAGATTGTTCCCTGTTTTTAAAAGGAGCTCATGTTGTCCTCAACAAAGTTTTGTCACACTGTCCTCAGGATAAGGATGTGTAGAAGAAAATGATCTGAGCTGGTCTTAATAGCCATATTTATGAGTTCATCAGCTCACAAAGTGGGACCTGGTTCAGGATGCAGCTGAACTTGAACTGGTGATGAAGAAAATCCCTCTTTTCTCCTCATCCTAAAGTAAAAGGTGTGAATTGTGTGAATTTCATGTAAACTCATTAAGTAATCCAAACATCCACTTATACACAGACGTTGCATCTTAATTCCTCTTGGCTTTTGTCATTGGAATTCAACAATAACTTGGAAATGAGTCTGAGCTCTCAGGAGGCTTCAATGAGAAGAATTCACCTGGCATCTCTCCCTACCAACCCTTCTTTGGGGGTCTGTGGGAACACTGACCTTCAGGGGATGCTGAGAAGGGCAACAAGGAAGGGTCCCCAGCACAGGAGGGACATGGAGCTGCTGGAGCGAATCCAGAACAGGTCACCAGGATGATCAGAGGGATGGAGGACCTCTGCTATGAGGAAAGGCTGAGAGAATCGGGATCATTCAGCCTGGAAATAAAAAAGGTTTTGGGGTGACCTAAGTGTGGTCTTCCAGTGCCTGAAGGGAGCCCTCAAGAAAGAAGGAGAGAAATGTTTTATAATGGCCTGGAGTGACAGAAAAATGGGGAATTGTTTCAGACTGACAGAGAGTAGGGTTAGTTTGGATATGAGGCAGGAGTTCTTCCCTGGTAGGGTGGTGAGGCCCTGGCACAGGTTGTCCAGAGAACCTGTGGCTGCCCCATCCCTGGAAGTGTCCAAGGCCAGGTTGGACGGGACTTGGAGCAACCTGGGATAGTGGGAGGTGTCCCTGACACGGCAGGGGGTGGGACAAGATGAGCTTTCAAGTCCCATCCAACCCAAACCACTCTGTGATTCTGTGGAACCAAAGAGGAAAAGATTAATTAGAAGGAACACAGATCATAGAATCATGGAAAGGCTTGGTTGGAAAGGACCTTAAAGATTACCTAATTCCAACACTCCCACCACGAACAGGGATCCACCCTGGTGGAACTAGACCAGGTTGCTCAGAGTGGATATTCATGCTCTGGCTTCTGGCCTTCAGCAAAACACTGTCTTTACGAGGCAGTTCATTATTTAAGAACCATTTCCAGTCTTTTAAACTTCAAATCAGAAATCTGGATGCAATCACCACAGAGAAAAAGAGGATGTGGATGGCTGGATGCAATAAATTCATTAATTTCTGAGGGTTTTTTTGCCAAGGTTTTGTTTCTGCTGCCAGAACAGGTGAGTTTTAAATTGATGCCCAGGGAAACTTTCTTTGACACTACTTGAAACCAGTATGGGATGCTGATAATAAGAATCATCATTTGATGCTGTTGGGTGTCTCTCAGCTGTTTTCCTCCAAGCAAAAAACAGGAGGTTGAGATATAGGATGGATTTAATGCCGGAGTCTCCACAGAGATCTGTAACAGGCCCCTGTGGGGACAGAGTCTCCTTGCTGATGGTGCATTGTCACCCCTCACCACGAATTCCAGCTGCTTTAGAGGATGACATTTCCCTTCTTTAGCTCACCCCACTTTCTCTCATCTCTGATGTGTTCACAATCAGCTTTAAATCCTCGTGAAGTTCATCAAAGGACACTTGCCTCACATGGATTCTCCAGGAGAAGGAACTCTCAGACTGTTATGTTGATATTTGTGGCAAGAAACAGCCTCTCCCTGCCCTTGCCGTGGTGCTTCCGTTCACATTTAAGCATTTCCAGGAGTGGATTGATTCATAAAAGTGCATTTGGAGGGAACAAAGGAGGGATCAAGGCCTGTTGCTGAGGAGTGTGACCTGTTGTGCTTTGCCTGGGGTTGTAGGGGCTGAGGATAAGATTATTTCTGGATATTTTTCTGTAGTGAGGGAACAAATTGTTGTGTTAAAGTTAAAAGAAGACTTGTTGGCTGTTTGGACCTAAATCCAGGAGATTTTTTGCCTCAGCAGAGCACTTCACCCTTTCCTTGTGCTGGCTTTAGGGGATCTCCAGATCTTTCACCGTCCTTTATCTGACAGACAAAAGGTTCCTGATACTGCCTGGGCATGGGAACTGTGCAGGGATAAAAACAGTCAATTCAGTCATTTTTAAAGAATCCAGAGAGAAGTTTTGCAACTCAAAAGTGTGCATTAATATGCAGACTTTTAATGCATATTAATATATGTGCTGGCAGTGCAAGCAAGGCCTCTTGAAAACATCATCAGCAGAGCCATCACCTTTGTGCCCCGCAGTGCGAGAAACTCCCAGATCTAATCAATGTCCATATCCTTGGGAAGGAAACAGAAGGGAGAGAAAAGGAAGGATTAATGTGGAAAAGATTTGTCCAGTGTCTCAGACAGCAGCTGGAGCTTTAAACCAGCCAAACTCAATTTCTTGCCAGAAGAAGTTTGTGTAGTCGGAATCAATATTTATTAATTCAGAGTTCACCATACAACCCCAATCCATTGATCAGACACATTTTTACAACTCCAATGAGCTGAAGTGGTCTGCTGGCACTGGGCCTGAGCAGGGCTTGACTTGGAGCTGACTTCCCTATTTGCTTTGGAATATTATGTTGCCTTTACTCAACCACAAAGGTGAAATTCTGTGGGTTTTTTTGGAGGCAAGAGATGAGTTAACTCTTCAGTTCAAGCTAGAAATCAACCAACAAGTTTTGATCTTTTTTGTTTTGATCTTTTTTTGTGTTTTTTCATTGGTCTTTTGCGTTTTTTCATTAGTCTTTTGTGTTTTTCAATTTTTTTTCTTTAAATCAGTGAAGGAACTGTGAGCACGGTAATTATTACCAGAAATCCTGTGTGGAATGACAAGAAATCCATCTGGTCATTTTATGGATTAATCAATTCACCTCATTCAATGTACAACATTTCTCTTGGAGAAGCCTGGATGGGAGGCCCAAAATACATTGGCAATTCTCTGCCAAAATTGCTCCAAAGGAGTTTCTACAGAAGGCTCTGAAGTCTTTTAAAAGTCCTGAGTGTCACAGGTTTTGTCCCATGGATTTATTAGACAAAGGGACAAGATGGGAACAAGTTACTTCAGAATGAAATACATAAATCCCCAAGATGATTCCAAAGCCTAAACAAACAGTCAGGGTTTTTATCTTGCTGCAGCATCCTTACCAAGTGTTTCCATTGGATACTGCCACTGTCTGACAAAACAAAAGGAAAAAAAAAGGAATGGGCTGGGGGCAATAAAATGGGTGTTTGACTCTGGAAAGTCTTACAGGCTTAATGATACTTCCCCTCAGCTCCTGAAAAACAGAGGAAAACACAAAGGGATAATCGGCTAAAGGTACCTGGTCTTCCTTCCTCTGGTCAGGAATTGGTACTCAGCACATCCATCTGCTTTGGTGGCCTCAGTATCCCTGATATTCCTAAACTTCCATGATATTTGTTCCATACTAAGTCATAGAGGTTTAATGATTCCTCATTATTTTTGCACTGTGAGCTGACACGCTGTGGAACTGCAGCTGAGAAATTCCAGGTTTCAGCCCAAAAGGAACTCCAGTCTCAAACTTCTGGCCTGCCCCAGGTCTCAGGTCTATCCCTGCTCTCCTGGATCCTTCACAAATTCCTATAAATCAACCCTTGGCAATGGACACAAGGGTAAGAGCACTGCTTTCCTAAGTAATTCAGGAGATCACTCAGATGTTAATGATGATGTTCATTAGCACAGGACTAATGAGCAGGACTAAATTAATTGTTATGCAGCACTTTTGGAATAAAGAAAAGAGAAGAAGAAATCTCAGGCTGAAGTCCTAATCTTGTTTAATTTCCTACCCCTCTTCCCAAAAGAGTTCTCTGAAGATCCAAACTGCTCAGGGTGGAGTAACTGCTTGCAAACAAATGTTGGGAATTATTTGGAAGGTCCCAGACTCAGCAGCCATCCCTCAAGGCTGCTCTGCCTTGGAAGGACCTGTGCACTGTTGGAGTTGAAGGATGGCTTAAATCTGGACAGATTTTTCAGAATTTGGTGTTTTCCTCAGGTCATCTTAAGTGATAACTCAACAAAATTTCATTAGGACTCCTGTATAGAAAGCAGAGCAAGAGAAGGAGATTCTTTTTCAAGCAAACATGGTAAAACTACAATGACAACACCACACCACTGTAGATAATTCCATGACCATCATAATGCTAAGGAATAAACTCCAGTGATGCTTTGAAAAGATCTGGGTTAAGATAACACAATTTTGGGCAATTCATTTATGTTGAAGGCAACTCTCACATAAAAGGGTGGAATTCTGAACTGGAGAGAGCTGCACAAAGGTTCATCTCAACTCCCAAAAAGGAACTTTTCAGACACTTCCACCCAAATAAAAAGAAATCTTGGAAACTACTTCAAATTTTGTGAAGTGGCACAGGCTGATCCTGAGTGATGTCATGGATGTGTGGCTGAAGGGTGATGCCAACAATCTGCCTTCTCACATTTTATTTCCCTGGATATCTGGGGATAAATTCCCATTGCTTTTGCCTTTGCTGTTACAGCCACATATCAACTGTGGTCAAAATAATTGGGATAAGGGGGCTGTTTCTCTTCTGGATGTCTTCAAAATGCCTTCTTTTATCAGAATATTTAATCATTTTAATTCATATGCTTGAAATGACTGTGTTTATGAGCAGAATTCCCTAAGTCATTGTGCACCTGTGAGTGTGGACGTAGGGAAAATCAGGAAGGATCGTGCTGTTATGTACAGTGGGACCCAGGAGAGTGAAAAAAAAATTGCCTGAAATTAAAAATATGCTCACTTGAATCATTTTCCAACAAACTACTTAAACTGTTAAGTCCTTACCCAATCAATACATCAGACTTCACTTTAAATGATGACATTTTTTTCTTATATGTCGTTAAGTCTAATTAAAAGGAATTAGTCACGAGAGTGACAAATTTGAAGCTCACTGCAGAATTACTTCATGTGGCATTTATTAGATGTCGAACACGGGAAGAGTTTGAACCAAACTGGCAAATTCAGCAAAAGTTGTGTCTTGGCATCAAAATTCTTTCTTAAAATTAAGTCATTTGTTATTAAGGTGAGTCTTTTTTTTTTCTCAAATAACTTCTTTTTCTGCACTTTCTTTTCGTTAGGACTGGAGAACACAGAAATTGTATAATAGTGAGTAATAAAATCCGTCATTCTCGTGAGTAATGCTTTGCAATTAGATGAAATAAAAGTAAAGTAAGTTGAATTGTGTGGAGTGCGGGGCTGGGGGTGGAGTGCTGCACTCAAAGGGTTTTGTGCTAATAATGATGCTGAACTTTCAGCGCTGGAAGGTTCTTTTGGAATTAACAGCAAAGCTGCAGTGGTTTTTCTTGTACTTTGGGTTCCCAATGCTGCCACAGTGACAGGAATTTGTCACACAGGGAGAACTGGGATGAACGCGGATCTTTCATCACTGCAAGCCACAGGAGTGAAAGCTTTTGGGGAATAAAACCCCAAAAGTCCAACTGGCTTTGCAATCCAGACCCTCCATGGCTGAGTTCCCCCCTCAAAGGAACACCAGGGCCTGCTCTGCCACAGGTACTCATGGAATGATTATTTCCCTCCTCCCAGAATCCACCTGGCTGCTCCCATCGTGTTCCTTTTGCTACAGAAACATGAAAACGACAAATCGTTTGACTTAAAGATTTTATTTAAAATTTTCTTAAGGTTCACAGAATCACTGCCTTTGGGAAAGACCACTAAGACCATCAAGTCCAACCTCCAGCTGAATTTCCACCACGGCCACTAAACCACACCACGAAGTGCCAGGTCAGCCTGGTTTTTGAACACTTACAGGGATGGTGAATCCATTCCTTCTCTGGGTGGCCTGTTCCAAAGTTTAATCACTCTTTCAATGGAGAAATTTTTCCAAATATCCAGCCTGAACCTCCCCTGGTGCAGCTGGAGACTGTTTCCCCTTTTCCCATCTCTCGTTGCCCAGGAGAAGAGGTTGACCCTCACCTCACCACAACCTCTTTTCAGGGAGTTGTGGAGAGCCAGAAGGCTCCCCCTGAGCCCCCTTTCCTCCAGGATGAGCCCCTCCAGCTCCCTCAGCTGCTCCTGGTGCTCCACACCCTTTCCTAGCTCTGTTCCCTTCTCTGGACATGCTCCAGCCCCTCAACGTCCTTCTTGTTGTGAGGGGCCCAAAACTGACCCCAGGACTGGAGGTGTCTCAGCAGTGCCCAGTGTTGGGATTCCATGAACTTTGATCAAGTCCAGAGCTGTGTTTGTCAAAGCCAGGACCACTTTTCCTCACATTATCTGGATCCTTTGCTGGATTTATCCAGAGCTGGGTGTTTTATCTGTCGTGCCCTCTCCAGCTCTGGAGCAGATGGCTCTGATAGGGCTGTTCCAGAGCTGGGCATTTGGGAAGATGAAGATTTCCCAGCCTTGGGCAGTGAGGTGGAGGATCTGCCCCAGAACTAGGAATGCTGGGAGCCACCTGCAGCTGCTTGGTGTAATTAGCATTCTCATTAACCAGCATTTAATAGGTTTGCTAATTGCCAGCTAGTAATGAAGTGTACAAGAGTGTCTGATTTATTGAGCAACTTCTGGGATCTGGGAACTTCCAGTGTCATGGAAATATGGACGATTTTTGCTTTTTTCCTCATTTAGGAGATGTCTTTCAAAAAGGCCAACAAATGGTAAATCCTGATTTTCAGCAAACTTTCCTGTCTATTTCTGTCTCAGAGATTCCAGGGAATGCTGAGTCCACTGACACCACTTTCAACCTCCCAGTGATTATAATTATTGCCACTATTTGGAAATACTGTCTTATTTCAAGGTTAAATTCAACTAAATTCAATTTCCAGCTCTTTGACTCAGGAATAACTTTCTCTTGCACAATTCAAAATCACAAAGTTTTTCCTCCTTGATGTCTCAGATATTCTGTTAAATGCTGAAAAACCACACAAGAAATCAACTTCTTATCCAATTTAATGAACTGATGTCCTGATGTGATTTAGAGGTCATACAGGATCATGGAATCAGGGAGTTTTTTGGGTTGGAAAGGTCCTCAAAAATCATCCAGATCCAACCCCCTGCCATGGGCAGAGACACTTTCCACCATCCCAGGTTGCTCCAAGCCCCATCCAACCTGGTCTTGAACAATTCCAGGGACAGGGCAGCCACAGTTTCTCTGGGAAACCTTTGCCAGGGCCTCACTACCTTGTGAGTAAGAATTAGAATAGTAAGAATAGGAAGAGTAAGGAATTTCTTCTCCAAATCCCATCTAAACCCACTTTCTTTCAACCCATTTTCCCTTGTGATAAAAATATTGAACAATATTTGCCCAGAATCTTCTCTCAAGGTGATTGAAACAAAGATAAAGATCCCTGCGAATCCTTCGCTCCCCATTCAAATTAGAATTTGCTGGACTGAGATGGGTTTTAATTGATGTAGGATGTGTCTTTTTGTTCCTTTATTTGGCAGCAGCTTCAATCCTGAAGGCACCTGGTTACAAATCCAGTGGAACCAAAGTAGGTTTTATCATCATGAATTTCTTTATCACTCAGACATGAAATCTCCTTGAACACATAACAGGTTTCTTTGATGAGCCCTACTTTCCAGGGAACAAAGTCATCTGGTGCTGGAGAGATATTTTTAACTTTGAATTTTCTATTTTGTTGAACTTCTGAGTTAAGAGGGATTTTGCTTATTGAGGATCAGATTTTACAGTCCAGAATTTACCAGAAAGAATTATAGAATATCCTGAGTTGGAAGGATCCCACAAGCACTTGATGAAATGTCCACAGGCCCTCATTCCTCTGGAAGGCCTCCAGATTTTGAAAATGTGTTAAGAGGAATTAAAAATAGCTTCTAAAACTCTTTAAATTTTTCTAAGAAGTTGGAATATCAACTTCCATGCTGTTGAAATTCTCCAATATTTCATTGCAACACCTGTGGCCTCAGTTGGTAAAAATTTAAGCGGCATAACCTGGTCTAGGGAGATGTCCCTGCTCATGGCAGGGGGTTGGAACGAGATGATCTTGAAGGTCCCTTCCAACCCAAACCATTCCATGATTCCATAAATGTTTATGGGTTAAATCTATTGGATATTTACTGCCATAATGAGATGCACTAACCCAGGTGCACTGGGAATATTGCACGACTCAGCCGATGGATTTTGACCACAGACTTAGGGTTCACAAATGATGGCAGAATTTTGGTACCTCCAGGTGATACAACCCTTTTTCTTCTACCTAAATGAATTTACAGCTCCATTTGTCAGTCCAAATGTGTGTTTAGGCAGTGTTCTCAAACTGTGGCTCCCCCATCATGCCTAATAAAATGTAAAAGATAAAAATGCGCTGTTATTTCCGTGATATGTTCTCTGCAGCCAGAACACTGCAATGTTCCCTGAAAGTTCAGGAGAAGGGGGTTATTTTCTGCTTCCTCGTCCCCACAATCCAGAAGGCAGAGTGAAGGTTGCCTGCTGTGCCACTTCCAGTCCCGTTCCTTTTCCATGTGCAGAGAGAGATGCAATTTTCTTATTGGCACAGTAAAGTGCTGAATTCCTTAAGCTGTTTGTCCTTTCTGCAGCAGCACCTCCGCTCGGTAAATAACCCGGGGATGGGAGCAATCAGAGTAGTGAGGCAAAGCAAAGTTATTATGGACTTGTTGAAATGTATGAGGGATGTAAAATGTGAGACGGAGAGCAAAAGGAAGAAAGAACATCCCAGGGGCACATTTCAGCGCTCAGGAGGCATCAGGTTGAATAAGTTACAAATAAGCTGTCATCTTAAAAGGTACCAGACACTGACGCAAGAGGAAAGTTAAAACAACAGCTCTTTGAGTATTACAGGCAGCAGCTTTTGGTGCTTTAGTGCAGTCCTGAAAAGTGAATTGTGCATTGTGCATTGGCAGTGACTTCGCTGCTAGACAGCTCGTATTTTGTTTTTCTTTGGGTTTTTTTAGCTCTTGCTGGTGTCTGTTCTGACTAAACTGGGGATGTTGGCTGGAAGAAATTTCCAGAACATTGTTGCTGGTAAATTTGTGGCCTAGGAAGGCCAGCTTAACTTGTGGTGATCACCCCACTGTTTGCGCACAAGAAAATATGGATTGATTCCAAGCTTTGAAAAGAGAGAGTTGAACTACAGGTTGCAGGAGTTTTTGTTAGTCCACTCCTGGAAGTGTTCAAGGGGTTGGATGTTGTTGCTGTTGGACCAAAAGCGGAGCAAAGAAGCACAACAAACTTCAGAGAGAAAATGTTAAGTGAAGTTATTTAATTAATTAACAGATTTATATACACACAAGAATACTGTTTTGATTGGTTGAAATCAGATCACCCCCCTGGCACTGATTGGACAGAACCCTGATCATCTGTTTTCTAAAACCTAGTCTTGCAAACATGAAATTTGTCTTGTGTTTTATAAACATTCAGTAGAATTCCCATGAGAAAGAGAGTTCTGTGCTGTTACAGGATGTGGCATGGAACAACCTGGTCTAGTGGAAGGTGTGCCTTCCCATGGCAGGGGGTGGAACTGGATGATCTTTCAGATCTTTCAGGTGCCTTCCAAACCAAACCATCCTCTGATTCTTTGATTCTCTGATTCTACTCTGAATCCTGTTTTAACACCTTTCCCTCTGTGGCCATTTCTCAAAATTTCCAGAATTTCCAGTCTTCAGCAGAAGTTCCTCCTAAATAAATAAGTTCCTCCTAAATAAATCAGCCATCAATCAGATTTAATCTAAAGCTTTTAAAAGCTGTCCTCTTTCAGCTCCCTTCAGGATTTGGCCAAGAGCTGAACTTTTATCTTGGCTCACTCAGGAGCACAGAGCTCAGTGTGCTCCAATCCCTTATGCTCTAACTCTTGACACCGGAGAGTTTGTCTGTGTAGCAGAACCCTTTCTCAAGTTTGGAACAAGTTTAGGAACCTGAATTTGGGTGTAGAGGAACTGTGGCATTCATGGTTCCAAGGTTCTCTTCACTGAATGCAGAATTACTGAAGCCTGGAGTGGGAAATATGGAAGAGATGGGATTATTCCAGACCTATAAAGTGTGATAAGAAGGTTGAGAAACCCCACCTGGAACAGTCTCCATCTCTGGGGACCCTGACATAAGAAGGATGTGGAGCTGCTGGAGCGAGTCCAGAGGTGGCCCTGGAGAAGTTCCAAGGGCTGGAACCCCTCTGCTCTGGAGCCAGGCTGGGAGAGTTGGGAATGTCCAGCCTGGAGAAGGGAAGGATCCAGGGAGACTTCAGAGCCCTTTCCAGTGCCTAAAGGGGCTCCAGAAGAGCTGGACAAGAACTGTGGACAAAGGATGGAGGGACAGGACAAGAGGCAATGGCTTTAAACTCACAGAGGGCCTATTTAGCTTGGATATCAGGAAAAAATTCCTTATTGTGAGGGTGGTGAGGCCCTGGCACAGGTTGCCCAGAGAAGCTGTGGCTGCCCCATCCCTGGAAGTGTTCCAGGCCAGGTTGGATGGAGCTCTGAGCAACCTGGGATAGTGGAAGGTGTCCCTGCCCATGGCAGGGGGGTGGAATTCCATGATCTTTAAGTCCCTTTCAATCCAAACCATTCCATGATTCTGGGACTATGGAAGGTACCACAAGAAGCCACAAGTTTGCCCTGCAGAAGAAAGCTGTGAAGAAACCTCCTAATGCTGAGGTGACTCAAATGGTGGTGTAGATTTCCCAGGAATTTCAGTCTCTTTGAATAGAATTCTTTAAAATCAGCTTAAACAGATTTTTCCAGGAATGAGCAAAGCCATATAAACAAGACAGAAGAGACAAACACCTTCATAAATTTAGGCTCTCAGATTTAGGGTCCATTCAGATGAAAACTGCTCTGGAAAATAGCATCACATCCCACTTGTTGTTTATAGGGGCTGAACAAAGAGATCAGTATCAAATAAAACCCTCAAGGTGAAGTTGAATGTGCCAGGCACCACTGAGTACAAAAAGATTATTTTTCCACTGTTCTGCAGTTCACAAATTTGATTTCCTGATCTGCAGCATAGAGGAGAAGTTGCCCTTTTTGGCTATAAAATCCCCTTACCCAAGTTAGGGAAGGAAACAAATGATTTTTCCCCCCAGACTCTGCTCTCAGGCTCATAAAGACCAATCTGGGCAGCCCTCAGGAATCTGCTTTCCATTTCTGCAGTGGATACCCATTCTTACGTATTTTCACACGCATTTTGATATGCAAACAACACCTTTGTCATCTCCTCAGCCGAGACTCTGACATTCCCTGCTTTCCCTGTGAGCTGTGGATGTGTTTTCCCCCTCGCGTGGCCCATGGATGGCTCGTGCTCTACTTAGCAACGAGGCAGAAATAGAGGTGTGCACACGCCTGAAAATTCCCTTTTAGAAGGCAGAAAATCCCAGTTCCTCCAGCACCTCCAAGTCCACTCCATAAATCTCGAGTGGGAATTTTATCTTGGCAGAGCACAGCTTTGGAAATGATGCACATGTTGAGGAACTTTGCTGGAAAAGTGGGGCAACCCAGCGTTATTTTAAAATGATGTCTTCGTAACTTGTTGACTTGCTATGATGCCTTCTGCAGCTTTCACATCTTGCTGGCTGACCAATTTATTAAGGACTGTGTGTGGAATACTGAAAGGAATTTCTAACCACTCTGAATATTGATGTTCCAGGGAGAAATAAGCTTCCAAACATTTTCAGGAAGCGGGAAACTTTATCAGCGCCTTTATAAAAGTACCACAAACTCCCTTCAGGTCCTGCATCTTCATTTCTGATAAATGCATTTTCCAGCCCAGAAATTATCCCCCTTAGTAGGAAACCTTGTGGAAAATGGATTTATTGTTTTCCTTGTGGTCTGCAGCAGAAAGGAAAAGCTCAGTAGCCTGTTTTGCATAGAGTCTGATCAAACATTGTTTTCCTCTGGTAAACTGGAAAGCTGATAATGCTTTCACTCGAAGGGAATGTTTCACTTCAGTGCCTAGATTTTGATTTATGTTCTAAAGTACTTCTGATAGAATAAATGTCATTTCCAATCAGAAAATCAAAATATTTTTTAAATGAGAGGCTGCATCTCCTACACATTTTCTGCTTCCTGCTGTTTTTTGTTTGTCTGTCTGAGACGGAATAATTTGTGAAACTAAGACAAACTCTGGAATAATTTTGAATTTACAAAACAGGCATTTCTCATCTGCTTTTAACACGAGAATTTAGGTTTAGTGGAAACTTTTAGTGGCAAGAGTGACTCAGGGCTGGAGTTTTACACCAAAACCTCAGAGCTGTGACCTCACATCAATTTGTCTGGCACATAATATTGGGACTTTCAGAGCTGCTACATTATCAATTAAAAACCCCGTAACACTGTTAATTACCATTTAAATATGCCTTAGCTAAATGTCTCACCATGTTAAATTGCTCTGAGAGATGAAAATCTTCAATCTGAGCTCTGTTTTTAGTAAATTCCAGAAGGTCTCTGATTCCTACACGAGCGCTCTGATTAAATGTGGCCTTCGCTCTCTCTGTGTCAAATGAGCTGATGCCATAAAAAGGAGCATTTGGAGTTGGTTCTAAATGCAAATTATCCCCAATTCCAGCTTTAATAAAGATCCTGTCATCCGAATTAATGTTTGATTGAATTAACAGATCGGACTCAAATCCACTGCCCCCTTCCCAAACCATCCCTATGAGAAACAGCCTTCAAGCTGCCTTTGAAACCTTTGGAATTCTTCCTTTTTAACCCCCTGGAATACACCCCTGAGAGAAATAGAGGTTATTGTTATTTCCTGGTAGGTTTGTAGTGTGTCCTCTGGACAGAGAGGAATTCTCCAGAGAGAGAGAATCATTTCTCCATGATTTTGGTGTCCTGAAATGTGGCTGGACTTTTCCAGGCAAGTTTATAGGGAAAGAAGGCAGTTGCTTATCGTGGAATCATAGAACAGAATCATAGAATGGTTTGGGTTGGAATGCACCTTCAAGACCATCTCATTCTAACCCTCTTCCACTATCCCAGGTTGTTCCAAGCCACATCCAGCTTGGCCTTGAACATTTCCAGGGATGAGGCAGCCACAGTTTCTCTGGAAAACCTCTGCCAGGGCCTTGTCACCCTCTGAGTTCAGAACTTCCCCTAAAATCTGATTTAAATCTCTCCTCTTTTAGTTTGCTGGCACCTGCCTGGATGGGGCTGGGCACCCTGAGGAAGTGGGGTGAAGGTGTCTTTTAGTTATTTCCAGAAGCACTTGGAGTTGGACACTCAAATTATTGATGAAAATTTATGGATGGGCTAAGGGTCCCCACGTTTCCTTGTGCCTGAGCATTCCCACCAACTCCATACTTGTCTTGTCCTTGGGATGGGACATGGAGTTCCATAAGGAAAGAAAAAAACTCTAGGAGGGATCAGGACCTGGATGGAACAGGCAGATGAGAAAGAGCTAGGAACAAAAGTAAAAATGTGATTCAAGGTGCAATCAATCAAGATATACCTTTTAAAAAAATATTATTTTTCTTTGTAGTATGATGATCTCTAAATCCTGAAAGTTTCTCATTCAGTAATGAACTCTTGTATTCAGGGAGTTTATTATTTATTATCTTGTTTTAGAGCTGTGTGTCCAACACAGTTTCTGGGCTGGACTGTGGCAAATAAGAGAAACAAAGATGCCCTGGGGACAAATGGTCACATCAGGCATTTCACATCCTTGATTTTATAACCAAGCTATCAAACCCATCAGAACGATGAGACACTGCAGACTTTGCCCTCTGGAAAAGAGTTTTAAGCAGTTTGGACCTGTGGGGGTTTTGTGACATCCAGCTGGAAGTTCTTAGGCCAGGCAGGGTTTAACCCATCTCAGTCCTGCCTCGGTTTGCAGTAACCAAAATAACTTTAACAGCAAAATGGTCTGGTCCTGTGAAAGAAATGGGGGAGTGAGGGCACTTTTCTATCTTTAGGGAGGACCATGATTGGGCTGCTTTCTTGGCAATCTAAGATAAGAACCACGATGGACTGTGTCCCTGGAATTACTGACTTGGAGGAATTTGGGTTGGGATCCACCTCATCTCATTTCAGAGAACTCCATCTGAGCTGGACACACTCAGTTCCCTGTATAACAGAATCATGGGATGGTTTGTGTTGGAAATGAGCTTTGAAGGTCTTCTAGTCCAACTCCCTGCAGTGATCAGGGACATCTTCAACCAGATCACGTTGCTCAGAGCCCCGTCCAACCTGACCTTGAATGTTTTCTGGAACGGAAACTTCTCTGGATAACCTCATCTGGTGTTTAACCACTCCCACCACAAAAGATTTCTCCCTCAGAGCCAGTCTAAATCTCCCCTCTTTCAATTTAAAACCATCGCCCCCTGTCCAGTCACGACACACTCTACTAAAACCTCTGCTTCCATCTTTCTTATAAACCTCCTTTAAGTATTGAAAGGCTTCAAGAAGTTTTTCCCAAATCCTTCTATTTTCCATGTTAAATAACCCAAATTGTCTCAGTTTTTTTCTCATAGGAGCAGTGCCCCATTCCTCTGAAGGAATCAGATGAGCGAAACCTTTAGGATTCCTCTGGCATTAGAGCCTTTCCCAACGCACATATGGGAAAAGTTCAGGCTGCTTGCATGCTGGGAATCACAGGATCACAAGATCTTTTAGGTTGGAAAAGACTTCTACGATCATCGAGCCCAAATTTTGGTGGATCCCCACCCTGTCAGCCAGCACATGGCACTAAGTGCCACATCCAGGCGTTTTTGGAACACCTCCAGGGATGGTGACTCCTCCACATCCTGACCCTGCAATGTTCTTGCCCCAGAACGAGCTGAAAAAAACCCGTTTAGGTGTGAACTGCTCACCTTGCTCCAATTTCTCTCCCCCAGCCCTGAGTTTTACAGACTCAACTCTTCTTTCTTCTCCTAAAACCCCGGCCTTCATCAGACAGCCCTGGGGGTGACGGTGTCTGCCAGACTTGCTGGGGCTGCAGAAGGAGACACTTGTCACTCACCCAGCAGGAAGGTGGCCCTCACAAAACAAAAAAAGAGGTTTTTGCCGTGACCTACATTGCAAAAACCCACACCCACCCCACGTGTGGGCTGCGTCTCCTCCTGGGGGAAGCCCAGCAGCTGCGTGGGGGTTTTACCCCAATTCGTTTTCACGTTGTCAGTGAGAAAAGGAGACATCCTGGCGTGTCCTGCTTGACAGAATCCTGCCAGCAATAGAGACTCCCACTGCTGCTGGGAAAATATCATTTATTGGCAAGGCTGGCCACAGTTCTACAGATATTTGTGCTATTTCGTGGAAAGAATGGTTTTTATTTTAGGAATGTATATCTGCCTGTAAGCCTGGGTATCTATAGCCCTCCCTGCACACAATACTTGGCTGGCATTTCTCAAACTCAGCCATTTAATTAACAGAAGTTTGGGGTTTTTCTAATCCCTACATGTTATCAGTCACCAGCCTGTAGCCTTCCACCTAAGGCAGCAAAAAGCTCTCAGATGAAACCCCAGGCCCCTTCTCAGAGGTTTAATCATCAGGAGATTGGATTCCCCATCCTTGGGAGTGCTCAAGGCCAGGCTGGATGGGATATTGAGCAACCTGCTCTGGTGGAAGGTGTCACTGCCCATGGCAGGGGGTTTGAATGAGAGGACCTTTAAGGTTCCTTCTAAGCAGTTCTGAGCCTGTGGTTTTTATTTTTGTGTTGTTGGAACTGAGCGAGGGGGGAGAGTGAACTTGCACTGCCCACATGGCCCAGAAGGAAAGGACAACGTCCCAAAATCCACAGCATCCTCCCTATATAAGGTGGATCATACCCAGAGCTCCAAAAAATACCACTTTGGTGAGGGTGTGGCCTGGAACCACCCAAAAAGTGGTTCAGGTTTCACTCTTAGGCTTCACCACCCATGGGAGATGCCAACTGCTGCTGCCCACTGTGGACAAATCTTCCCGTCCTGTCCTAATGGGCACAACAACCTCCCACCACCCATTTCTGCTTCCATTAGGAAGGTGGGAAAATTATGGGCTTTCTACACCCTGGAGAGATGCTGGAAAAAGAGAAAAGGTTGGCTAAAAACAACCAGGCTGTGGATTTGCAGGCAAAACTGTGCAATTAGTTGGGGTCTGTTACTCAAGACTGAGAACAGAGTGAAACGCAGCAGATGGGGGAAGACTCAGCAAACACAGAGTTTGCTGGTTTTCAAAACTTTCCAACAACATCTTTTTTTCCATTTTTTCCCCTCTTTTCCCTCTGGCTGTTGCTTGCTGATCACAGTTATATGTTTGGAATAAATCTAAAGCCTAATAAATGCTGTTTATCAGCTTTTGGGGGTTTTAGAGGTGGTTTATCTTCCCTCTACCTTGCTAACCATCAGGAGAACCTTTATTTGGATTATAATTGACTTTCACCCTTTAATTCGGGGCCGAAAAATGCTAAAGGAGGGTAGATTAAATTCGGTATTAGGAAGAAATTCCTCCCTGTGAAGGTGGTGAGGCCCTGGAATGAAATTCCCAGAGAAGCTGTGGCTGCCCCATCCCTGGCAGTGTTCCAGGCCAGGGTGGATGGAGCTTGGAGCACTCTGGGATGGTGGAAGGTGTCCCTGCTCATGGCAGAGGAGTTGGAACTGGATGATCTTCCAGGTCCCTTCCAAACTAAACCATTCCATGATTATCTGATTCAATTAAAATCCTTTACTAACAGAAATATAGGGTTTGATGCTGAAATAATTTAAAAACTCAGGTTGAGGGCCAAACTTTTCCCCCCCCCCCTCAATTTCCTCTACATTAAATAAAAAAGAAGCCCTTTGCTTCATAACCTTACATTTGGACTTGTCTTCCTTTAAGTGGGAACCCTCAGTTGGAGGATTTTCCATTTTTTAGGGATGGGATGGGGTTTTGAAATCCTAAGAAATACAAAAATTCCCTTTGCCACCAGCTCTAGGACATTTCAATGGGGACAGCTCTCAGCCAGAGACAGAGACAGAAGGCATAAAATAACCCAGGGAGCAATAGTGAAGGACAAAGATTATCCACAGAGTTAATTATGCCCATTTGCATAATTGCTCTCAGTGACACGGGCCTGCAGGTAAATCCCTGGAATCTGCCCCTCACGCTGCTCTTGGGTTGCTCATTGACCCTGAAGGAATTTTTTCACAGGGAAAAGCTGTTGATGTGGCAGGAACTCTGACCACCCTCCTGAAAACCTCAGGTAGCTCCCATTTTCAGCCATCTCCGAAAGGGTTTGGCATCACAGAGCCGTAAGGAGACTGCTGGAAGCTTCCCCCCCAGTTTCATCCCTGTAAAACCACTCCGGGACAAAATCCCCTTTTAAATGTCAGATGAGCAGGAGCTTGCAGGTGGCTTTACCTCCCTCCCTGCGGATATTTCTGACTCCGTAGGGTCTCCTGACTCACAGGCAGAGCCCGGGGGGCTGCATCAGCCACCTCCTCGGCGGGGGAAGGCAGGTGGGCCAGGCAGAGCCCCGGCCCCACGGGGAGAGAGATGCTTTTAGCTCTGACTCATCCCTGCGCTGCCTTTGGAGGCAGAGGCAGCAGCTTCAGAGAGTGGGAGTTGCTCTGCTATTTTCTGTTTACAGGCTCTGCTTGCTATCATTTCCCACCCGGGGGACAACGGGTTTGAAAGCCAGAGTTTTTTTGTGGCTGGAACGTTTTTTATTTTTTTTTTCCCTTCTCTCCCGATGAAGAGTGAAAGTTTGGCGCCAGCAGGAGAAGCTGGAAAATGGAGAAGAGGAGGAAAGGAGAGGAGAGGAGAGGAGAGGAGAGGAGAGGAGAGGAGAGACATTTGCTCCCTTTCCCATGGAATATTACTTAGGGTTATGATTATTAGTAAAGACCTTGTTCTTTTTTTGATGACATCTTTTCATTTGAAATTTAATATCTACTTTGTAATCAAGTAGANGGAGAGGAGAGGAGAGGGGCAAGAAAAAACTTTGAGCAAGGAGGGAATGTGCACAATTATTTGACATCCAGGCTGTCCAATGGGTTTATTGGCACCTGTTGACTTGAGAAATATGGGGGGAAGGGGAAAAATGAGCCTTTCCTGCCTCCAGATCCCACCTGGATGTTTGATCCTGGACCCAATGTCAGTCCTGCCACACAGGGCCCAGATAAGCAACCAAAAGTCCCTTTAGGTCAATGTTTCTACGCCTCAGAGCTGTCAATCTTCCCATCAAAGTCGGTGTCACTCGGGTCCATTCCCGCTGGATGCATTATCCGTGGAGAATCGATTGCACTGCTTGGGGCTGGGTTATTGATGCCATTACCTTGTTTATGGCTTTTGGATGTTTCTGGCTTTGAAGCAGTGCCCTTCTAACACCCAAGTCAAAAAGAAGTCCAGTTATTCCCATATTTCAGATGTCAAAATGGAGATGGATCCACTCAGGGTTTTTGCCTCGCGAGGTTTGTTGACAGGGCAGATCCTCTCCGTGTTCTCTGGGAATGGCTTAAAATGGTTTTGCTTGGAATGGACCTTAAAGGTCAACCTGTTTTAACTCTCCTGTCATGGGCAGGGACACCTCCCACTATCCCAGGTTGCTCCAACCCCCATCCAACCTGGCCTTCCTGACACTTCCAGGGATGGAGCAGCCACAGCAGCAACCTGTGCCAGGGCCTCACCCCCCTAACAGGGAAGAATTTCTTCCTAAAATCCCATCTCTTAGCTTAAAGCCATCCCCCCTTTTCCTGTCACTGTTTGCCATTGCAAAAAGGCCCTTCCCAGCTTTCCTGTACCCCCTTTACGTACTGGAAGGCCACAAGAGGGTCTCCAGGATACCTGGTGAGCAGCTTCTGAAAATTCTTCTCAGTCAGGCTGAGGACTTGAACCTCATCTCTTGTCTAACCCCAAGGGCAAGGTCCAATTTATATCTCACCTGTCTCAAGCAGCAAAATGTTATGGGAGTAGGTTGGGAGAGATTTCCAGGCCTGGATCCTAAGTGAAGACCTCCCACCAGCCTGGGGTTAACTACCTGAGTTCCAAATGGATTTTGAAGGTCGTGTTTCCCCTTTCCCACTAAATCCTATGAAATACCTCCAGCTGGCACTCGCAGTCTCAGATCTTGGCAGGGAATGTCTGTCTACCCAGGAAAGCTCATTGTGCATGGCAGGAGCTGCCACGTTCACAGCTGGGGCTTAGCCATGAGCAACAGCGGGATTTTGTAGGAGAAATCACGGGAAATCGCAGCACACACCCCATGTGTGAAAGGGGTGAGTCCCTGGAGGAGTCTCGCAAGGTTGGACAAGCAATTCCCAGTGCTGAGACACAGCAGCACATCAGGATTGGATCAGAGTTGTGATATCCATGAAAATGCAGATCCCCCTCATCCTCCACACATTTCATTGCCACATGCCATAGGCCTTTTCCATCTCTCACATCCAATTTTTTCCCTTGTCGTGGATTACCTGTTCTTTTTATGGATAAAGAATGAAGCTGAATCATTCATCCAGACTTTAGATGGGGTAAAGCTTTGGATCCCGCTCCTGAAGCAGCCAGATCTAGTGGGAGGAGGGATTCTTGAGTGCTGCATCCAGCTCTGGAGTCCCCAGTATGGGAAGGATCTGGAGCTGCTGGAGAGAGTCCAGAGGAGGTCACCACGATGATCAGAGGGATGGAGCAGCTCTGCTGTGAGAAAAGGCTGGGATAATTGGGATTGTTAGGTCTGGGAAAAAAGAAGGCTTGGGGTGACCTAACTGTGGCCTTCCAATACCTGAAGAAGTTGACAAGGAACATGGAGAGGGACTATTTACTACAGCATGGAGTGACAGGAAAAGGGGAATGGATTCCCACTGCCAGAGGGCAGGGTTAGATGGGATATTGGGAAGAAATTCCTCCCTGTGAGGGTGGTGAGGCCCTGGCCCAGGTTGCCCAGAGAAGCTGTGGCTGCCCCCTCCCTGGAAGTGTTCAAGGCCAGGTTGGATGGGGCTTGGAGCAACTTGGGATAGTGGGAGGTGTCCCTGCCCACGGCAGGGGGTTGGAATGAGATGATCTTTGAGGTCCTTTCCAACCCAAACCATTCCATGTTTCTAAGATTCCATGGTTCTTCCGTGGGAGTGAAGCGCATGAGTGAACTGATCACTGAGTGAATTGATGATGAAAAAAATACTTCAGCTTTTTCCTCCGTGTCCTGGAGCCTTGCAGGATCCTGGTGTAAACTTCGGGAAACTTTGTGGTTTCTCTGCTTTCTTTGTGAGCTGAGGGAAGCCAGAGGGTGTCACCTCTTGGATGTGCCCATTGCCTGCATTCCCAGATCTATCCTCACTCTACACACAGAGTTTGGGGTGCTTTGGATGAGGACCCTCTCCAGGGCCCCTCTGAAATCCACAGCACAAGGAATGCTCAGGGAGTTGGAACTGGATTCCCAAGCAGCAGCACACTTGTGCTTTGCAGTTTTAGGAACTTCCACTAAAAGTCAAGTTGTTAAACAATAACATTCAGAACATTTAGATGGGCAAATTTCTCTTATTTTTTGATCCCAAACCCTTCACATTTAAGCACAAATATCCCCCCAGCCATTCCAAATGCCTTTCTTTTTAAAACAACTGAAGACAGGGAAAATGAGGTGTGACTGGATGCATACCAGGGAACATAACACTTATTTATTGGAGAGGCAGAAATGAACTACATATGTTACATAATTATATAGAAGATAGCAGGGTTGTAGTGTTCTGAAACAAAAAAGTGGCAGCATTTGGAAGGAAGAGGGATCATTGAAGGCAATTTATGTAGTTTAGAGTGATTTAAGTGTAGTTGAACACTTGCACATTTTGGTACAATAGTGACATAATAGTCCAAGAGAACTGAAAAGTTTCCAAGTCTGTTTTCCATGTCAGCTTCCCAGCTGATGCTCCACCAGGGAAACCTCTTATTTGTGGGGAGAGGCTGCTCCTGGCCTGGGTTTTCCTGAAATTTGTTCTCTCTTGCTTTGTTGTGTGGTCAGTCACACCATTCCATCTCTGGAATAGGTTTCCCAGAGAAGCTGTGGCTGCCCCATTCCTGGAAGTGTCCGAGGCCAGGCTGGACATGGTTTGCAGCAACCTGGGATAGTGGGAGGTGTCCCTGACACGGCAGGAGGTTGGAACTGGGTGATCTTTAAGGTCCCTTCCAACCCAAACCATTTCATGACTCCCCAAAATCTACTTGGAGGGTTGCTGGGCAAACTGGTTTGAATGGCAAAAGTCTGAAAGCTTGTTGTGTTTTAACAGGTTTTGGGAAAATTTTGAGCGTCAGCAGAGCTGAAGTAGCTCAGCTGGGAGAGCGTTAGACTGAAGATCTAAAGGTCCCTGGTTCAATCCCGGGCTTCAGCACAGTTTTCCTGCACTTTTGTGTGCCCAGAGCCGGGCTCTCCACTGCGAGAGAGGCCTGGACATCCAGGAGAGTCCAGCCAAGGGCCAGCAGGACTGGAGGGGACTGGATGGGACTGGAGCATCTCTGTTGTGGGAAAAGGATGAGGAACTGGGACTGGTGGCCCTGAGAGAGGGTGGAGTTCCCCTTCTTAGACGTATTCCCAAGTGACCTGGAAGTGGTCCTGGACAAGTGGCTGTAGGTCCTGCTTGAGCAGGGCTTTGGAGCAGGGACCTCCATGAGGTCCTTTGGACCTCGACCAGTCTGAGCCCGTGAAACAGGGACAGGGTTTTACAATTCCAGTACTGCAGCAAAAATTGTGATACAAAGAGGGAGTTTTTGTTCCTTCCATTGCCTATTCCCAGTCCTATGCCATGGACTGCCCTGGAAATTGGTGGTAACATTGAGTCACTGCTGTTTGGGGCTGTTTAGTCTGGAGTGAGTCCAGAGAAAAAGAACAACGATTATTAGAGATGGAACTTCTGTGTTATGAAGAAAGGCTGAGAGAGCTGGGTTTGTTCAACCTGGAAAAGAGAAGCCTCCAGGGAGAACTCAGAGCCCCTTCCAGTGCATGAAGAAGCTTCAATAGAGCTGGAGAGGGATTTTAGGCAAGGAGTGGAGTGCCAGGACAAGGGGAAGGGTTTCCCACTGCCAGAGGGTGGGTTTAGATGGGATATTGGGAAGAAATTCTTCCCTGTGAGGATGGGGAGGCCCTGGCATTGGTTTTCCAAAGAAGCTGTGTCTGCCCCATCCCTGGAAGTGTCCAAGGCCAGGTTGGACAGGGCTTGGAGCAACCTGGGATAGTGGAAGGCGTCCCTGCCCATGGCAGGGGGTGAAACTCAATGACCTTGAAAGCCCCTTCCAACCACACCATTCCACGATTCTGTGATCCTTTGAGGACCATCACTGGTGCCTGACCACCTCTGCCAGGCAGCGTTCCAGGCTTTGAGCAGCACCAGCCACAGCTGCAGAGTCAGCATTACCAGCAGAGCTTTGCTGCTTGCTAGAATTAATGATTTGAGTCTGCTTAATTAAAGGTTTCCCCCCTTTGCCCTGAATTTGAATCCCTTCTCCAGCCGTGGAATTGCACAGGGGTTTTGGGAGCTGCCTTCTTGCCTGTAGTGGTGGCATTTTGGCTCAGTGAGGCACTGAAAGAGGGACTGGATCCTCCTCTCCCTTCACTTTTGCCCTCTCCCCAGAACAGCAGAAACAATGCTTCGACATCACATTACACAATTTCCTTCTTATGAGCCCTTGCAAGCATCTTTATGCCAGGAAAAATTGGAAGAATCTTGGAAATAACTTTTGAACATCAGAGAAAAGGAAATAGAGAAAGCCTGGCTGAGACAGATTAAAATTTATGATTCATCAATGGTAGGGTTGAGAAGAGACCTGGGAAAGACCTGCTCTACCTCCTGTAACACATTCCTGAGAAATAAAGGTGGCAGGGATGCAGTGGTGAGTGAGATTGTCATGGAAAAATAGGTGTGGGTGCTAGGACAACACAGTCAGGGAAGACAATAATTCCTGGAAACCAGGATAGGTGTGGCAGCTCATTCCTGGCCACCCTCGTGGTTATTCACAATTTGGAGTGGCTGCAGGGGGCTGCCAGGTGGGAACTTTTGAGATATTTGAGGATTTATCCCTTCTTTTGCAGAGCCACAGAGTGGATCTGAGTGTGGATGCTGCAATGCAGAGAACTCGTCTCGCCCCTCATTTGCAAAATCTGCAACTACGAAATCCCCCAGAGTCCCGGTCTCTCCCATGGCAGCCCCTCATTCCATCTCCTTTTCTGCCTGGCTCTCCATAATCCCAAAATCTGGGATCATTTCCTCTCCAGACAGACCGAGCGTCAAGAAGGAACAAAAAACGCTCCAGGAGCTCCAGGGATTGCTGAGATTGGATTGAAGCAGGAAATAGAACGAATTTCCCAGGGCGGTGTCCTGTTTGTGGCTCGGATGCCCGGGAAAAGGGAATGGATTGACGGAGGAATGGTCGTAAGGCAGCAGAAAAGAGGCACTGACGTCAGAGCTCCTCATTTCCATTTCTACGTCACCTAGCAACACTCCAGTTAAGGACTGAACTTCCGAGTCGTGGATTCCCTGGGAATTTTCCCATTAGGTGGCACCACTGGCCTTGGGAAGGCTTTCACCTGCTCTGGCTCCTTCCAGCCACATAGACCTAAATCCAAATGCATTGATCTCCCTTCCCAGAAAATCAGGGAGAGCTGAAAATGAATCAGATTTGGGAAGACCTAAAAGTGACGTGGGTTATTTGTTGTAATTAATTTGGAGAAAAACGTTTTGATGGGACCCAGCTTATCTTTGCACTGGGCTTAATACAGACTCTGGAAAACCCCATGGAGACACAAAACTTGGCTGCTCTGGGCATGAATTAAATTATCCTGAAGGACCTTTCCAACCCAAACAATTCTATGAATGGCTCAGGTTTAGAGATTTGCCTTTTTGGCATCTGAGAAGTCAGGTGAGATGAGTCCCACCCCAGGAACATTTTCAAAATTGTTGGGTTTACAGGAAAAAAAGTCAGGCCAGGGCTTCCCTTGTGGTCTTTGGTCCCTGTCACACGAGTGTGCCCACCTGGCCTTCCAGGAATTTGGAAATCATCAGTGCTGGAAACACTAAACAGCTCACAGCTCTTCAGGGAAGAACAAACCAGAATTATTGCACTGACGTTTCAAAATAGGCACTGGTCTGTTTTGATTTGCCTTCAAAGACAGAATCTTTGAAGAAAAATTAAGCCTGGAGCAAGTCCACACTCCAGATATTAAAAACCCTTCAAAGCAAAGCTTTACATGCGAGTAAACACTTAGGATAGACTCCAAAATAATCAGCTAAGAAATCATCTGGCTGTGCAATCCTTGTTCTCACTTTCCTTCAGCATCCAAGTGTGGAAAAATATACCAGGCAGAGTTTTCCATTCCTAAAATCTGATCCAAGCTGTGCTTGTAAGAGCCACAGTCACTGAGCTCAAGAAATTGGTCCTTTAAAAACCTTCTGGAGATACAAATAACCAGGCCTGCTCTGAACACACAGCCTGGGTTTGGGGGTGGTGTTGCAGAGGACACAGTGCAAGATTTTTTCCTCCTCCTCTTTCATGGACAATTGGAAAAAAATTACTGGGGCCAATCCCCAACTTCCTTCTTATGGATCCTGAGGTGCAGGTGGAGATGAGAGAGAATTTCAATAGGATAGACAAGGATGGCTCATTCCCACTTCAGGCCTAATCCCCCTCCTGTGGCTCCAAATTTCTGGACATTATTGCAGATTCCTCTCATATCAGCAGCTCTACCAGACACAAAATGGAATTGTTTTTTGGGAATTATTTTTGGCGTTGTGTTGTCTGTTGGCTGTGGTCTTTAGACCACATCCTGGTTTTGTTATGTCCACATTTTTTTGGCACCATAGAGCTTTCAAGAGCTGGATCTGGAATGCTTTAGGTCGCACAGAGGAGACAATTTGTAAGTCAAGAAGCAGAAATTCTGCAGGACTGCTCAGCTGTCCAAAAATTCTCCACCTTAAAAGCACAAAGATGCTGAGACCCTCAGCCACCCATGAGTGACCATGGGTGGGATCAGCATTGGGATCCAGTGTTTTTAGAGAAAGAAAACCCACTTAGAGAATGATCCTGATGCCTGGATATTTCGAGAGCATCCATAGGCTCGTTTGAGACATCAGGAACTGTTATCTAATAAATCTCAGCGAGGAAATATCAGCTGCTGTCAAGCTGAACATTCAAAGCCAGATTAAATTTATTTCTGACACCTTTCACTACCAGATTTTTAACAGACATGGAAAACTTACTGTGCATTTCACATATGTATTTTGGGAAGATGTGAATTTGGAGCTGGTGAAAGATGGGAGATTGTCCTGGGAGTGAATTATTTGCGGGATAAGTTGGTGGGCTGGGCAAACATCTCCCATATCACTGCATGAAAATTCCTGGCTCCCATTCCTTAGGTGGAGAGAGACAGATTGATGTGGAAAGATTAGCCAGGCTCCATGGATAATTCCAGATCCTTCCGTGGGCTCCGTGAAAAAGTGTCAGGAAATTCTGTTCTATGCTGCTGCTCCTGGCTGGTTCTCAGATCAAGGCTGCTGTTTAATTCCAGATTTAAATGTGTTTCATCACAGAATCCCAGAATGTTTTGGGCTGGGAAGGACCTTAAAAATCATCTCTTTACAACCCCCTGGAATGGGCAGGAACACTTTCCACTGTTCCAGGTTGCTCCAAGCCCCATCCAACCTGGTCTTGGACACTTCCAGGTGTCTTGAGCCATTACTTTTGATCCCAGCCTGTCTCTATCCTGTTCGCTGAAACAATTATTTGACTCCCTAAGTTAAAGTCAACCAAAGGCTGCCTGAAAAGGCTGAAAGATCCTCGTGTTTCAACAGGTTTTGGGAAAATTGGAGCCTCAGCAGAGCTGAAGTAGCTCAGCTGGGAGAGCGTTAGACTGAAGATCTAAAGGTCCCTGGTTCAATCCCGGGCTTCAGCACAGTTTTCCTGCACTTTTGTGTGCCCAGGCCTGGGCTCTCCACTACGAGAGAGGCCTGGACATCCAGGAGAGTCCAGCCAAGGGCCAGGAATGTGATCACAGAATCTCAGAATGGGTCAGGTTGGAAGGGACCACAGTGGGGTCATCTGATCCCACCTCTCTGCTCCAGCAGGGCCATCCCAGAACACAGGGCACTGGATTGTGTCCAGAAAGTTCTGGAGTATCTCCAATGAGGGAAACTCCATACCCTTCCTGGACAATCTGTTCAGTGCTCGGTCACTGCATAGAGAAGAAGGCTTTTTTCATGTTCAGGTGGAACTCCCTGGACATCATTTCCTGCCCATTCCTCTTGTCCCACTGCTGGGCAGCACCGAGCAGAGCCTGGTCCATGCTCTGAGCCCTCCCTGCAGACAGGCACAGACAGGGATCAGGACCCGTCTCAGTTTTCTCTTTTCAAGGCTGAACAGCCCCAGCACAAGGTGATGAAAGCACTGGAGCGTCTCTCTTATGAGGAGAGGATGAGAGGGATTGGTTGCCCTGAGGGGTTGTGGAGTTTCCATTCTGAGATATATTTTAAAACCACCTGGATGTGGTCCTGGATAATTGGCTCTGGGTGGCCCTGCTGGAGCAGAGGGTCGCACTAGAAGATGTCCAGAAATCCCTTCCAACTCTTCAGTGAGTAGAGGACAAAGACAAAATTTTATGTGTAAAATTTGTAAATTTGTAGAATTTTATGTAAAAATTTTTATGTGTAGGGCAGAGAAAGGCCAGGCTAATGCCATCCTCAGCTTTTTCCATCAGCAGTGTCCACCTGGCCAAACAGAACAACCATCCTGGCTGACCAAGCACCAACAAACATCTGGAATCAAGATTAGGTTGTCAGAACAACCAGACCTACACAGGAATAAAAGCAAATTTAGAAAAAAAGCACTTCTATCCTTAAAATACTATCAAGATAAAGTTTTCCTCTTTTTTTCCCTTTTTTTAGCTTTCTTTCAGTTAAGCTAACAGCTCTAATAGTGTACAGAGACTGCTTCAAGATGAACTCCTCACCCGCTCTGAAATCCTGGTGCCTGTCATCCGCTGCAGGATCTGCAGCGCGACGTCACAGAGCCCCCAAATAAACTTCCGCTCCCGTTTGAGGCACCATCTGTGTCCCATTTCTGCAGCGCCTGGCAGAGATTGCTTCCCTTCTATGGAATGTTCCTTCCCCTCGCCGAGCTGCAGACTTTGGAGGTGGGGAAGTCGGCGGGTGGAACGGATCCCAGCTCCATCCAAACGGGAAGCGCTGCGCTGTGACAGCGTCCTTGGCTGGCAGGATGATTTTGGTGCTTGTCCTTGGTCAGGTGGCCCCAAACCAGGCTCCAGGGCAACACAGTGAAGAGGTAGAGATCACATTTGGTCATCTGGCTGCAAGAAATCTGGGAGAGGTGTCACTGGGATGTTGGATGTTAATGAGGGTGGGAGTGAGGAGGTGAGGAAAAGCCAAGTTGGGATAATCATGGAGGGGTCCAAATGCACTGGGAACACCCAACAGCTCTGGGTCATGGAGTCACAGAGTCACAGAATCAGCTGAGTTGAACAGGACCCACAAGGATCATTGAGTCCAACTTCTGGCCTTGCACAGGACACCCCAACAATCCCACCCTGTGCCTAAGAGTGCTGTTCAAACACTCCTTGAGCTCTGTCAGGCTTGGGGCTGCGACCATTCCCTGGGGAGCTGTTCCAGCGCCCAACCACCCTCTGGGGGGGAAGAACCTTTTCCTGATATCCAACCTAACCCTCCCCTGACACACCTTCAGGCTTTTGGTTCCACCACAGGTCCCCACAGAACAGAGATCAGTGTCCACCCCTCCTCTTTCCCTCACGTGGAAGTTCCAGACTGTGATGGAGTCTCTCCTCAGTCTCCTCTTGTCCAGCTGAGCAAACCAAGTGCCCTCAGCTGCTCCTCACACAGCTACCCCAGGATGGAGTTCAGAGTCTTGAGCTTTAATGCATAATTCAGGCAGCTGCAACCCAAAGAGATCATGAAGAGCTTTGCCTTAGGCTCTCCACCAAACCAGCTGAGTGATCTCTGCAATTGCATCCCCGTGCCTCAGTTTCCCTCACTGCAGCACTGACACTTCCCAAGGAGTGGGAAGAGTCAGCTTGCAGGTGAAAGCACTCTGTGTTCCCAGCTTGTTTTTGTGTATTCTCCCAGCACGTGTCCCCAGGGATGATGCTGGATTACTCACACACCTCTCGAGTTCTCTGTTTCTCTAATTCCTTTTATTTGCAAGAATTAGGAACAGTCGTGCTCTCCAGGAAAACACAGCCCTCACAATGCCGGCACCGGCGTCACGGAGCTGTGCTCAGCAGGCTGTTCCTAAGAAACTCCTGGCGCTTTCAGGTGGATTCACCTCAAACTGGGGCGGAAATGGGGAGGAGGGAGTGATTAGAAAGGAGAGGACAGATCGTCTCAGAACACTGCACAATGAGGTAAATAATGAGGAAACAGTGTGGGAAAGCAGGTGATTGATGGAACATCCAGAATCCTGGGTCAGCATTGATATGGAACATGTTAAATGGCCTGAAAAGACTTTGGGATTCATCTGGAAAGGGAGATGCTATTGGAGATGAGAAAAACTTGGATATTTTGGCTATCATGGCAAAGGTTAGTGAGGCTGAGTGTTGATGGTGTGGGTCTGGAAGTTGTAAACACCAAGGATGAGGAATCTGTGGTTGAGACAGAGCTCAGCATTTAAGGAATGGGCTTAAACTGGTTAAGGACTTGAAAATTCCAAGGTTCATGCCAGTCAATATAAAGCAGCTCTCAGTGAGCTCTTTCTTGTCCTCCAGAAAGGGCAACAGATACCAGAAAAGGGTTGTAGTGGATTTTTTTGGAAAAGGGTTTTGCCAAGTGTTGGCCGGGAACCACCTTCCCATCTCTCATTTCATTTTGCTGCACAACCTTCTCTGTTGCCACAGTGGCTGATCCCTCTGAGGGTGCTCAGGTGTCATTAGACATAGCAAAGTGGATGAAGAAGGTGTGATGAATCAAAACCTTCTCTTCCCCATTCTCCTTCAATTAGGAATTTTTAAATGTGGCTTTTTAAATTTTTCTTTTCTTTTCTTTTTATGAAAAGCTTAGGCCTTGTATAAGCCACAAGACTCAGGGAAACACCTGGGCTTTAACCTACTTTTGAAGTTGTATTACCTTCTGATTTTGAGGTTGTAATTCAAAATGCTGATATAGGGAGCTATGGAACAATCTTATTTTGATTATCCCCTCTGCCAAAACTAGAGGTACTCAGACATCTGTTGCCCTAGTGCTACCATATTTAATTAAATATTAAATCAGTAATCCTGTCCGTGAAGATTTTGTCTAAAACTGTTAAAACTCTTTCTTGATCATTTTGATAACTTTTGGTTCATGGGGTCTGCTTCTGGTTATGGACATTTGCTCATTTGGCAAGAGAAGTGGCCATCACACAGAAACAGGGAAAAGAGAAAGGTACCCCTAAATCAATCTCCAGCAAGTTGAATTGATTGAAATCCCTCTTTGTTCCATTTCTGTATTCACATGGAGACCCTCTCAAATCCCAGTTATAAACAAGCTCACTGGAAAGTTTCATTGTTAGAAAGTTTAAATCATTATTTCAGGAAAAGTGTGGCCAGCAGGACCAGGGCAGTGATGAGACCCCTGTACTCAGCACCTCAGATCCTGGGTTTGGTTCTGGGTCCCTTATGATAAGAAGGACATTGAGGGGCTGGAGTGTGTCCAGAGAAGGGAACTGAGACGGGGAAGGGTCTGGAGCACCAGGAGCATCTGAGGGAGCTGAGAAAGGGACTCAGCCTGGAGCAAAGGAGGCTCAGAAAGGACCCTCTGTCTCTCCACAACTCCCTGACAGGAGGGGGCAGCCAGGTGGGGTTTGGTCTCTTCTCCCAAGTAATGAGGAATGGGATAAGAGATAAGTGCCTCAAGTTGCACCAGGGAAGGTTTACGTTGGATATTAGGAAAAATTTCTCTGAAAGGTCTGGCACAGGCATCCCAGGGGAGTGGTAGAATCCCTATCCTTGAAGGTATTTAAAAACCATGTGGATGTGGCACTTGGGGACATGGTTTAGTGGTGGCCTTAGCAGTGCTGGGTTGATGGTTGTACTCAACGACCCTAGAGGTCTTTTCCAACTTAAATAATTCCATGATTTGAAGCACCCAGTTTCATAAAAAGCCACGGCAGAGAGGGAAAAAGATCAACAACCTCATTTTTCAGCCTATTCCAACTGTTCTTCTCCTATTCCCTACAACAACAAAATTCCTCAGAAGGATGGACATGGGAGGGATGTAGTGTTTCCTGGAAATGACAGCAGAAATTGTAGGAATAGCGAGTAACACATTGCTGAACCCTGCCGTGCTCTGTCTGTGCCTCCCGCCCACCTCCCAGAGGAAGCCAGGCTGAGCCGGGAGGGGAAAATTCACCTGGAACAGAAAATGAGCTCTCCCTGGAGGAGGTGAGAGATGGAGGATCCTGTGGAACGCCACGGCTGCGTTCGGAGAGGGACTTTCTGGACTGAACCTGGGGGCATGAAAGGTGGGCAGGTGAGGGGGACAGAGCACTCTAAGAGGTATCTCAGCATCCTCCTCAACGAGACACAGAGGGAAACGGATCATTGTACTAGTTCAAAAAACAAACCAGTGGGAAATCGCAAGTCAGAATTATAATTTTATAAGAAAATTAAAAATAAATGCAATAATACAAGGAAAAAACACTGACAAAGTCGGATACAACCTGACACCCTGTTAGTCAGGGTGGTGGCAGCAGTCCAAGTGAAGTGGTTCAGTTGAAGCGGTGATCCTGTAGAAGGTCTGGTCTCCACCTGAAGGTCCAGTTGTAGCTCTTGTCCTCTGGGAATCCAGTAGGCAGGGCTGACTTGTGCAGTTCCAAGGCCCAGCTTATATCCAGGTGGGAATACTTGGCTCCTCCCCCCTGGGCGGAGCATCTCACAATGGGATGAGGTAATTCCATGAGTGATGCAGTGGGATCTTGACGGCCCAGTAACAGAGATAGCACCCGGAGGGAGTTATCGGGGGTGAGTCACGACAGGAGATAACAAACAGTGCCCCACCTGCTTGTGGAGATGGTAATAGAATATATCTTATATTGCAACCTAGGACAATCCTCCAGAAAGTTTGGCTCATTTGGATTAATGAACCCCTTGCATATTCCTCGGGAAATCTCTCCCTCACATTTTCAAACACTGTTTAATTTGCTGCAGTGTGTGAGACCGACTTTTAACAATTTATCTTGACAGCTGCCAGCCCTGGAATGGGACAAATTCCTCAGCGCTGCTGCAGGATTGATACAGATGGATCTGTGTTGCAGGTGGCTGTAGGCACATTTGCAGGTGTTTCGGGGGTTTTGGTTCCTTCTCCTGACATATTCTACCTTATTTCTTTTTTTTTTTAATAGTTTATATTTGATCTCCTCCAAGAGAAGATGTTTGATCCAACTGAGGAAGTTGTGACTCACTTCCCACACCTGAGCTGAGGCTCCCAGGGGTCACTCTGGCCCCTGATTCATGCAACCACAGAATCAGAGTTTGGGTTAGAAAAAACCTTAAATATCATCCAGTTTCAACGCCCTGCCATGGACAGGGACAACTTCCACTTGACCAGGCTGCTCAGAGCCCCATCCAGTTACTTGGATTCCTCATCAGCACATGCACAAGCTGATAAATCATATTTCTGGATATGCTTTCTCTTGTTGTCAGGTCCTGCTCCTCCGTAAAAACATCTTTAGGAAGGTCCTTGCATCAAGCTCCAGGCTCCAGCATCTTGTGTCACCTTGTTTTCAATGCAGGAACCTTTACAGGGCTGGCAGAAAAAACTATTTTCTATATTATTTCTAATTTTTATATTATTTCTACTTTCTACATTATTTCCATTTTTAATATAACCCCTTCTCAGCCAACCACCACTGAAAAGACCTGAGACAACAATCCCTGCACAGGCCATTCACTGAAATGCTGGACTTGATGATCCTCTTGGGTTCCTCCCAACTCAAAATATTCTGTGATTCTGTGAAATAGCCAGAGCTGTCCAGGGCTTGGACATTTTGATGGATGACCACAGGCCATCCATGAACTTGGATTGGGGTTCTGTGCACATCCCTCGCTTTTACTCCAAAATTATCAGGCAGCTGAGAGGTGTTATTCTATTTATTAGGGAGATCTGATCCCCTCTCCAAACCCTGAGCTAACAGGTTTTTCCCCAGAAAAACACTAAAATTGCAAAGGAAATGAGTTTTACATCTACTTTTTATTTTGAGAGGCTGGGAAAAAAAAAAAAAAAAAAGAAAGAAAAGCAGCTCTTAACTTAGAAGCTTCAGCTCCAAGTTTAAAGTTAGAGGTGATGATCTGAGACCTCAAGAGCTAAAAATCCTTGGTCTGAAAAAAAACCCAAAAGTGTATTTTCAAGCCCTCTACTCCTGGTTTTCTGTACATCTGCTCTTGCTTTTTATTTAAAGGATTGGCTCCAAGAGTTGCGAACTTGCAGGGCAAATCTGGAGCTGAGGGAAAGTCTGATCTCCACTTTTGGAAGCTTTCAGGTGGCTGCAAACCCAGCTTCTCTCAAGCAGCCCAGAATATCTGTGGCCACCCTTCAGGATCTTTAATGGGGACACTTCAAAACCAGCAGCTGATTAAGCCCAGTCTGAGGAGGAGAAAGAAAAAGCTGCCGCCGTTTTCTGTGCAAATTTTATGGTTTTCCAAAGTCCATTTCACTTCTCCTCCTCCTCCTGCATAAAATTCTCCCTCTCTCGCTCCTCCTGTGGAGGTGCCAAAGCCTCCTCCATCAATTTGTGAGAACTTCTGCTTGAAAACTGGAGCAGAGCATCACCCACGGAGCCAGGCTGGCATGAAAATACCGGAGGCAGAGGCACTGATGCGAAACGACTCGAGGAGTTTCCCCATGTCAGGGTGAAAGAAACGGGAATGTGGAACCAGCTCCACCAAAACCCCTGGGGGATGGGACACGTGCCCAGCACCTTCTGACCACGGACAGGGATATTGCTCGTTATGAAGACGTTTTTTAATTTCTTCCTACTGTCTTTTAATTCATAATTTTATCATTTTGCTGCTTGTCTGGGACTTGAAGTGTTCCCAGATCTGGAGTTTTTTTCCCCATGGGAAAAAAAAAAACAACAACTCAGCAGGTCAAGCTTACTGCTAGACATTTCCAATTGCTTGGAATGAGGGACTAAAAGACAAAATTGAATTTCCAAAGCAAAAGAAAATTTTCCAACCCATGTGGCCCAAGTCAAGGAGCTTAAAAACTGATCTAAGTGTAGTTTAAAGTCTTACATGCTACAGAGTAGCTAAAATCACTTCTCTACTGGATCCTCATATTTTTTACGTTAAATACTTTCCCGAATTTGCGGAGTTTTGCCAAGGATGTTTTCTGTACTGTAGATACTTGTTAGGAATCAAACTGAAATCCACCCACCTTTCTGCGTGGAATTTCAAACTCTCCCCGAGCTGTCACCTCGTGGATGCTCCCAGAAACTGCCAGAAGAGTCTTTGCTCCTGTCCCAGCCTGAATCCCACCCTGAGCAGGAGAATTAAAATCTCCACATCTAATAAGTGACAGCAGGAAGCTCCACAATTCTATTTCTCTCATCTTTTCTGGGCACAATTTGCATATTTAAACAGCCTACTTCCCCTTGGAATGAAGAGTGCTTCACGTTCTCTCCTTTTCCTCCACTTCCCGCCTGCAGTCACAAATAAAATTAGATTTTGCTACTCAAACCTAAGAGAAAGGAGAACCCATAGCCCCAAAAGTTAACAGCTCCAGTAATGACCTAAATTGTATTTAATTAACCAGCCACACATGGCAAAGCCAAGACCCTTTAAAGGCATTTTGACTGTCAGTTTACTTCAGTACCTGTGACGACCTGAGCTGGGTCCAAAAGCTATTTTTTTATTTTCCATTTGTGGTTTTTTTGATTTTGGTTTTTTTTTGGTTTTGTTTGGTTTTTTTGTTGTTTTTTTTTGTTTTTGTTGTTTTGTTTTTTTGAGGTTTTTTTGTTGGGTTTTTTTGGTGGGATTTTTTTGTGTTTTTTGTTTGTTTGTTTTTTGGCATGGCACATGTCCACATCCCGTTTTAAGACACAGCTTAGACAGTGAGAGAAATCCTAACTCAATTTTTTCTGAGGTTTCGTTGGATGAATGGAAGAACCATTCTGATCCCCATATAGAATAAATCACAGAATCATGGAATGGTTTGGGTTGGAAGGGACCTCAAAGATCATCCAGTTCCACCTCCCTGCCATGGCCAGGGACACCTTCCACTATCCCAGGGTGCTCCAAGCCCCATCCAACCTGGCCTTGGACACTTCCAGGGATGGGACAGCCACAGCTTCTCTGGGAATTCCATACTAAGGCCTCATCACCCTCACAGGGAAGAATTTCTTCCCAATATCCCATCTATCCTTGCCCTCTGGTAGTTTGAAGTCATTCCCTGTGTCCTGTCCCTCCATCCCTTGTCCCAAGTCCCTCTCCAGCTCTCCTGGAGCCCCTTTAGGCACTGGAAAGGGCTCTGAGATCTCCCTGGAGCCTTCTTTTGTCCAGGCTGAACAATTCCAGCTCTCCCAGCCTGGCTCCGTAGTGGAAGTGCTCCAGCTCCAGGACATATTTGCTCTGTCTGTCACCTGCAGCATCATCTTCACCAGCTGAACTAAGATCCTGTGCTTCTCCAGAGATCCAGACAGTTCCTACTGCTGAAGGCAGGCAGGGATGGATTTACAGCACTAAACTCAGATTTTGGAAAAACTGAGCTCTTAGGAGGATCTGGACGCCCCTATGGATGGTGCAGGGTTGTCTCCTAGGTCATGGAATTCTTCCTGTGGCTCCCTGGGGCAAAACTTCTCCTTAGCAGTAAAAACCTTGGTTATCCCAGGATTCCTCTGAAGTAGTTTGGGATATTTGGTGGCTCAGACCTCAACTCAGCCTTCAGCCACCAAAATGTTGGGGCCCAACCTGAGCTGCTCAGAGTGGATGAGAAGGGGCAAAGCTGAATTTAATCTGCTGTCAGAGGGTCTGGATGGCAGCTCCTGATTCCAATGCTGGATCCATCTCCTGATGTGAGCAGGGCTGGGCTCCATCCCCCAAAAGTCAGAGTTTCCTTCCTGGCCCCACACGAGCCGTGTGCTCCTGGCACGGCTCCGAGAGCTCCGCACTGCAGCACAAACCAACCCTTTGTGCCTGGAGTAGTAATCGCTGGATTATTGCTCCCAAGGCATGCAAATAATAATCCTCCCTTTTCCCTCATCTTGTAGCTGCCTTGTAATTCAGAAAATTAATCTTCAGGGCTGGCAATGCCTTTGCTTGTCTGCGTGTGCTGCCTGTTCAACGGCAAGATCCCTCTGGCAGATCCCAGAGTGCTTTCCCGAGGATCCTAGAGGACTTTGCCCAGTTTTCTGAGGGGTGAAACTGAGACCTGAGTAAGGGAATTGCCTTTTCCTCGTGCCAGCCATTGGCAGAGCAAGGGACAAAGCAGATGGGCAATTAGCCCGTGTGTTAAATTAGGTCTGAGCGACCTGGTCTAGTGGAAGGTGCCCCTGCCCATGGCAGAGGAGCTGGAATTATATGACATTTATGGTCCCTTCCAACCCAAACCATTCTGTGATTGTATGAAAAAGAAAGCAAAAGCAAAATCACTCTGTGGGAATGCAAACTATCCAAAAACAATCAGCAAAATCCGAATTTCCTGCTTTTTATTTGGCACTTTTTTTTTCTTTTTTTCTCTTTTTTTCCTGGAGTAAAAGATTTTAAGCTCCTGCTGAGGATTTCCCATATATTTATCTATCTGGTCTTTCCATTCAGATTTCTCATCTCATCAGTAGGGAGATGCAGCTCTGGGGCTGTGAGGTCAGGGCGAGGCTGTGAGGATCGATCCATGCCCGTGCTCTTGGTGGGAAAGGCAGAAAGGGGAAAGGAGGACAGCAGCAGCAAACCAGGACTGAAAGCATTAAGAGAAAGAGGCAGGAATCACTGGAATAAAAAGCAGAGAATCAGATCTGAGGGGCACCGGCAGAGCGGTTTGTGGGGGAGAGCTGTGGGTTGGAGCAGCGTTGAGCGGGGACTCGGGAAAATATGGTTTTTGGGATCTGCCATGCGCTGATTGATCCGTGTGGGGGCCCTGGAGGGGTCTGAGCGGGGGTGAGAGGAGGGAGCTGAGTGTGAGGGGGCTGGAGAAGGCGCTGGCAGGGCAGCTGCCCCCGCGCTCCTGCCGCCCACCGCACTTATTCATCCTCTCCTTCCCTCGCAGGGAGCACGGGCAGGTTTTAACCCTTCCCTGAGCCAAATCCAGGGAAACTTGGCAACTTCTGGCGCTGAGGTTTGAGTCAAAGCTGTTTCAGCCAGGAGGGGACTGAGTTGTCAGGGGCTGGAGGAGGCAAAAAAAACTTCTTTCTTCTCCTCTGACAGCCACGTTGTGCTCTCTGGGATTTCTGTGTGTCCTGCAGAGGGAACATGAATCCTGAGTGCTGACACCAGCGGGTGGGTCAGGCTGGGAAACAATTTCATTGGAGTTATCTCCATGTGCTGAACTCGTGTTTGAGGCAAACAAGCCCAGTTGTCAGCGTCACCTCCATGGGCACAACGGTGCCAGCTCTGACTGGGCATCCCCTGGTGCTGGCTGTGAGCAGGGACCCAGAGAGGAATGGGAACAGGGCCCCTGCATGGGGTGTTCCAGTGCCCAAAGGAAATGGAACTGCTCTGTCCTGTTTGTTGGGATTAAAGCCTTTGGGCAGGGCTAAAACCTCATCCTCTCTCTATCCGAACAGAAATCAGATTCATGGAATGGTTTGGTTTGGAAGGGACCTTAAAATCCTGTAGTACCAAACCCCTGCCACAGGCAGGGACACCTTCCACTCTCCCAGGCTGCTCCAAGCCCCATCCAACCTGGCCTTGGACACTTCCAGGGATGGGGCAGCCACAGCTTCTCTGGGCAGGTGTGGCAGGGCCTCACCATCCTCATAGGGAAGAATTTGTTCCCAATATCCCATCTAACCCTACCTTCTGGCATTGGGAAGCCATTCCCTGTGTTCTGTCCCTCCATCCCTTGTTCCAAGGCCCTCTCCAGCTCTCTTGGAGCCCCTTCAGGCACTGCAAGGGTCTCTAAGGTCTCCCCAAACCTTCTCTTCTCCAGGCTGAGCAATCACAACTCTCAGCCTTTCTTCAAAAACAGACCTGTGAAGTCCAAACCACTTCCTGGGAATAGTTCCTGGCTCCTGCTGTACAGGGAACTGTGTCTGGGCATTGGCTGGGAGGACACAGATTGTCACATTTGAGCCATTCAGGTCACCATCACTTTGGGGTCTCTGGCAAGGGATTTGCCTCTGTCCTTGGTGCTCAGGGCTGACTTTCTCCAGGGGGTTAACGAGGTCGGAGCCCTTCAGCACAGCCACGGTGTGTGAACTGTTCTCAAATCTGAGGGCAATATCTGGATGTTCATAATACCTGAGCTCTGTTTTCACAACAAAACGAGGCCCAAGACACGCACAGAATTTGATATAATTTAATCCGGCACATGGACCACACACGGAGTTCTGACCTACTTTGATCCAATTTGGGGACCGGGAGGCTGCTGCCTAATTTAGATCCAGGCAAAGACAGCTGGAGTAAAGGCTAATTTCCAGCTGGTGCATCCCTGAGCCAGATGATCCTGCCTGAGGGCATCAGGTCTGCAAAGATCTGCCCTGGGTGAGCAGCTGCTGCGTTTGTGGTGTCGTATTTGGGTGGTGGCTCTTGGGTGGAGGCATTTCCCCAGCAGGACCCCTGGTATCTCTTCGAGGCTTAAGCAGGTGATGATGTTGGTTTATTCACAAGTTATTTCAATCATATCCTATCATGGAAGTCATTTCCTGGAATGCTGCAGGGTCAGACAGCGTGATGGCCACAGCTTTTAGAGTTCCCTCCACCAGAGGGAAAAGGAGAAAGAAGAGTCCCTGTCCTGCTGTGAAGAAGAGATTGGATGAGCATTGGGGTTGATCCTGAGAAGGTCAAGAGTTTGCTGCTTCTCTCTCCAATTTTTGGAGAACTGTAAAATTCATGTCCTGTCTGTGGTGTTTGCCTGAAGGGCTCCACGGAACAGGAGTCACAAAGGGACAGAGGAGCAAACACAAAGCACAGTTGCTCAGTTTAGTGGGGTGTCTGCACATTGAACACCGTCATTTGGTAAAGGTGAGGGTAAAAACAGGAAATGGTCAGGAAAGAGTAGAAAACTTCATTGGAGAATCATGGAATACCCTGAGTTGGAAGGGATCCAAGAGGATAAAATCATAGAACCATTAATATAGCAAAAGATTTCCAAGACAGAGTCCAATCTTTGACCCATCACATCCTTGTCCACTAACCCAGAGCACTGAGTGCCATGTCCAGTCACTTCCTGGACACTTCCAGGGATGCATCATTGATTCCAACTCCTAAAACTCTGCTGAAGCCCGGGATTGAACCAGGGACCTTTAGATCTTCAGTCTAACGCTCTCCCAGCTGAGCTACTTCAGCCCTAATATCAGGATTTTTTTCACTAAAAACAACAGATAAACACACTGGAACCCTTCAGCCTGGAAAATACAAATTTTAGGCAGATGGTTTGCTTCAAATTCACTTGTGATTCATGCTAAAAATCACTTTCATGAATAAAGGGATTTTCCTATTCCCAAAACCCAGTTTTGATTTCCTGCATGGCCATACACACGTGGGTCAACCTTTCTACTTCTTCTCAGGGCAGTCCATGCCATAGGACTGGGAATAGGCAGTGGAAGGAACAAAAACTCCCTCTTTGTATCACGATTTTTGCTGCAGTACTGGAATTGTAAAATCCCGTCCCTGTTTCACGGGCTCAGACTGGTCGAGGTCCAAAGGACCTCATGGAGGTCCCTGCTCCAAAGCCCTGCTCAAGCAGGACCTACAGCCACTTGTCCAGGACCACTTCCAGGTCACTTGGGAATACGTCTAAGAAGGGGAACTCCACCCTCTCTCAGGGCCACCAGTCCCAGTTCCTCATCCTTTCCCCAGAGCAGAGATGCTCCAGTCCCATCCAGTCCCCTCCAGTCCCCTCCAGTCCTGCTGGCCCTTGGCTGGACTCTCCTGGATGTCCAGGCCTCCCTTGTACTGGAGAGCCCATCCCTGGGCACACAAAAGTGCAGGAAAACTGTGCTGAAGCCCGGGATTGAACCAGGGACCTTTAGATCTTCAGTCTAACGCTCTCCCAGCTGAGCTACTTCAGCTCTGCTGAGGCTCAAGTTTTCCTGAAACCTGTTGAACCACGATGAGATTTCAGCCTTCTGCCACTCAAACTGGCTCAGTGGACACTTGACTCTCTTTAATATTTAAACACTTGGCCCAAACACCAACTACCAGACACCGAAAATGTCAAGAATTATTGAAGATTTTCAAGTGAGAATGATGGATAAATACCCAAGACTGGAATTATTCTTACAGCCATGTTTGCGGTGGTAACACCTGGCCAAGATGATCTTCATGGAAACATGGAATGGTTTGGGTTGGAAGGGACTTTAAAGGACCAGTTCCACCCCTTGCCATGGGTGTGGACACCTTCTGCTAGACCAGATTGCTCCAAGCCCTGTCCAACCTGGCCTTGAACACTTCCAGGGATGGGGCAGCCACAGCTTCTCTGGGAATTCCATTCCAGGGCCTCACCACCCTCACAGGGAAGAATTTCTTCCTAATATCCAATCCAAACGTGGCTTTTGTCAATTTAAAGCCATTTCCTTTTTCCTGTAACTCCATTCCCTTTTCCAAAGCCCCTCTCCAGTTCCTCTGGAGCTTCTTTAGGCACTGGAAGGGGCTCTGAGGTCTCCCTGGAGCCTTCTCTTATCCAGGTGAACACCTCCAGCTTTTCCAGCCTGGGTCCTGAGCAGAGGGGCTCCAGCCCTTGGAATATCTCCATGGCCTCCTCTGGATTCACTCCAGCAGCTCCACATCCTTTTGAAGTTGGAGGCTGCAGAGTTTTCTCCGAGGTTGTCACTCCACAGAGCTGACATCATCCCTGTCCTGATGGCTCTCAGTGGGTGACAAGGATCCATCTGCAAGTTCTCCCTAGGAAAGGGAAGATGTGGAAGCCTGGCTCACGTGGGCCTTTCCAGCTGTCTCGTTTTTGCTTCACCAGCTTTCTCCTTGTCAAGGAAAGTGGCTTCCCACCAGCTTTCCTCAGACAGGAAGAAATGATCCCAACATGGAAACTGTGGTATCTGGCAGCCCACTCTGCCTTGCTGGAAATACTCAAGCTTCAGATGGGTACAAAATTCCCATGGAAAGCTGAGCTACGCTGCCGCTTTGCAAATGCTCAGCAGTGTTGGTGGAAAGGGTGAAGTGAAGGATCTGATAAAGAACAAGCCTTGAAGGAAGTGCTACATTGCAGTTAAATTAGAAATTTGAGGAGCTGACTCGCTGGGAACTTGGCTTTTTCAGCTGGTGAAACATCACAACTGAAAATCTGTGGGCAAAGTCATCAGAAGTCAGACTTGTGGTGCCAGTTTGACGTGTCACGTGGAAGAAGTTGGAAGATCAGACTTTTCCTTATTGAAGAGGAAGAAATTAAACTTGTTTTTTCCAACTCAGTTCAGACCTCAGGGCTGGAGCTCCACAGGGACAGAATGAAGTGGAAGGAGGAATGAAATATTGGGATATCTCCTGCTGTCCTCTCTCACCTGCCCCCATTCCCCCTGGAAAAACTCCTGTTTCATTCACATCTGCATGACTCTTTGGGGTGTTTTTTGGTGCCTTCATCCCATGAAGGATGTGAAAAAAAGCCCAAACTGCCCAGTGAAAGGGATTCATAAAACCCCTTCTGCACACGGAATTGCAGTGTAAACCTTGTTTGTCCAGTCAAGGAAAAGACAGAGTAAAATGAAGACTATTATGGGATCTAGAGAAAGAGAAGATACTTTAGGATCTCGAGAGGAGTCATTAGGGATTGATGGCTTATTGATCCTTCTGATGCAGGAACTAAAGGTCATCATCGGAAAAGAGTAAGTGCCAAGCTTGGAACAAAGAAAAAGAAGGAGTTTCGTCACACAGTGTCCGGTTATCTCTCTGTCATGGGGTATTATCAATCCTCAAACTGTAAAAATGTTTAAAAGACGACCGAGAAGATTTATGAAGGAAAAAACCTCCATGAAGAGCATGAAAACATGGAACTTCCTGCTTTGGTTGATGCAGCGCCTGAGCCACAAATCTCTGGAGATCAGGAGAGCACTTGGTGATACAACACCACACTATTCTTTCTTTTTTAGGTATTAACTCAGTTGCAGACTGGGTTTTGAGCTGGATGTTCTCCTGTACATCTCCTCTGGCACCTCCTTGTCCTCACGCTCCGGCTTCTGGAGGCATCAGGATGGTGTCAGCCTGTGAAACCCTGCTGGCACATTGGGCAGAGATGAGCTGGAGGTGTCACTTCATGCCACCAGCCAACTGTTAAATCACCACTCCCACACGGGCGTCTCAGGCTCTGGCCATGACAAACAGATGACAGGAGATCCCTCTGTCCCAGCTTTCCCTCCTCCCATTTTTCCAGTTTTCCTACCACTCCAGACTGATCTGCCTGTGCTTTCTCAAATATCCATCTGCCATCAGCCAGAGCAGCTTTCAAAGGTTATGGAATTGTATCCACGCAACCCAGAAAGCCAATTGTGCGTGGGCTGCATCCAAAGAACCGCGGGCAACAGGTGAGGAAGGGAATTCTGTCCCTCTGCTCCAATCTGAGAGAGGTGAGATCCCAGCTCTGGAGCCCAGCACAGGAAGGACATGGAGCTGTTGGAGCTACTCCAGAGGAGGCACCAGGATGATCAGAGGGATGGAGCAGCTCTGCTGGGAGGAAAAAATGACAGAATTGGGATTGTTCAGCCTGGAGAAGAGAAACTTTGGGGTGACCTAATTGTGGCCTTCCAGTGCCTGATGGGAGCCAACAAAAAAAATGGAGAGAGACAATTAACAAGGCCTGGAGTGACAGGAAAAGAAGGAACGGCTTCAAACTGAAAGAGAGTAGGTTTAGATTGGATATTAGGAAAAAAATTTTTCCTGTGAGGGTGATGAGGCCCTGGAACAGGTTTTCCAGAGAAGCTGTGGCTGCCCCATCCCTGGAAGTGTTCAAAGCCAGGTTGGATGAGGCTTGGAGCAACCTGGGATAGTGGAAGGTGTCCCTGCCCAGGCAGGAGGGTGGAATGGGATGATCTTTAAGGTCCCTTCCAACCCATTTCCAAGACATTCAGTGATTCCATGATTCTCTGAGAGTTACCACCAAATTATCCCAACCTTCCTGTCCCTGTCCAGAGCCGTGCTGGCCTTTCTGTGCCAGTCTGGATTCACCACCTCTTGTGGAATTCACTCTTTTTTAATTGGGGTCAGGAGGCACGGAGAGGTGACCTTTTCCACCCAACTCAGCACATCAAATTTGTCAGCAAGGTTAGTTTTTCTTGCAGACATCCTGGCACCAAACTCTGGCCCTGACGGGATTTTGTCCCATTTCCCCACTCTTTCCCCAACTCTGCTCCAGGGAGTGACATCCAGCTGCAGGGTTGAGATGTGATTGCTTTTCACACCCTGACTTGGCTCTGTCATGTCCTTCCTTCAGGCTCCTGGAATTTTTTCTGTCTCATTACACCGAGAGGGCTCCTGGTCTACTTGAAGAGCATTTTCAGTGATTATCTCTCTTTTGCTGTCACTGTTTTCTCTCTCTGTTCTTTCTCCAGATTTTTATGAAAATGATCTCATTAAGAACGCGGAACTCCTGTTTCTGAGGAAAGTTCCTTGAGGTTTGTAAAGGTCTCTCAGCAGGGATTTTGCTCAGCTCCATTTTCCCCTCCAGTTGAACAGACCCCCAAGTGAGCCCATTAGGAAAAAATGGACTGCTTGAAAATAAAATTGTACAAAATATGCAACAGCAGCAGCAGCAGCAGCACCTCTGAAATGTAAGGCTCCAACAGGCAACAAACCATGTTTGCAAAACTCCTTTTTGATGGCAGTTTAATGTGTTAAGGAAAGGAAGAGATAATGGCACAAAGGGCACTGGGGGTGCTCATCACCACCGTGGCCCGTGAGGGGCTGGAATGTGAGGCCTGGGATAACTTCATTGTTATTCTGGAGACACAAATGCAGCTTTGAAAAGCAGATTTAATGAAGCCAAGCTGCCAAACTCTGCCTGTCACACAGCCCTTCCCTCTCCCCTCTGAAGTCTGGTGTCTAAAAGATGCTGAGATTGTCAGTTCATCATTCAGTGGGGGGGGATGTGGCACTAGGGGTTCTTTAAATGGTTTTTTTTAAAAGTTAGGATTTCAGGCTATGAATAACAGCTCTGCTGTCCTGAGGTGCAGTATCCCTGTGCTAGAAACACAAACCTTGGATGGAGGAATGCAGAAATAATCTGGGCCTGGGTGAATATTTGCGACCTGGCCTGTGGTGAAGTACTCACAAACTCACTGCTAGGGACGCCCAGTGAGAACAAATCCCAGACCTGGAATTTAAGTTCTCCTGGAGTTTAAATCACTCTTTCCTGAGAAAACCAATGTTTTAGTGTTTTGTTGCAGTGTCACAGTGTTCTCTGTTATCAAAGAGAGAGAACCTGAGAGAACTTAGAACCCTGGAATGGTCTGGGTTGGAAGGGACCTTAAAAATCACCTCATTCCCATCTTCCTGCCATAGATCTTCCACTATCCCAGGCTGCTCCAAGCCCTCTCCAACCTGGCCTTGAACACTTCCAGGCATGGGGCAGCCACAGCTTCTCTGGGGGACATCTTAGATGCACTTCCCTCAGAAATTTTGGAATTTCTGAGCAATTTGAATCGCAGAGCAATGTTGGAGAAGCAGAGGTCTGTGTTCACCAAATTGTAGTTTCCAATCAAAGGAATTTATTTAAGGCAGAACTTTCTGAGCTTGATGAGGACACCTCAGCTCTGGGTGGAAAAGAGAGGGGAATGTCCATGTCTGTGGTTCTGTCCTGCATGGACACAGCAGCAGGAAAAACCTCATCTGAGACTCTTGGAGCAAGCACTGAGAGACCCAATCCTCGTCCTAAATTTGTTTAGTGCCAGTTCCTGGCTATTGCAATCCCGCAGCTCAGCTCAAGTCCTGCTGCTTTTCCCAGCCTTAATAACAGTGGCAGATCCTGCTCTGCCCCCACAAACTCGCAGTGCCTGTGCTTTCCCCAGATCTTCCTTCCCATATGGATCACCCACTGCTGCTTCAACCCAGCGAAACTTCATTTTCAGCAGAAGAAACCAAACACACTTAATTGAATAACTGTCAGTAGACCAGAGGAATGAAATAGGTGCTAAAAAGACAGAAGAGAAGCACCAAGAAAATATTTGTAAAAATAACAGGTGCTTAAAATGTGTAGGGGTGTGTAAATATATTTATAATGAGATATTAATACACAAACCAGGTGGCCCAGAACCTCGTTAGCAAACCAATTGTTCTTGGCAAACATTCTTTGGTGAGGTTCCCTGAGAGATTTCCCAGCAACTCCTAAAATTAATAGTAAACAACCATTCTTGGGGGCTGGGAAATATTTTCTGCCTCTGTTTAACATCCCAGCCTCCCTCTGAAGTTTTTCATTGTTTTGCAAAGCATCCAGAAGGTACAGGGGGAAAAAAAATAATGGAACAAAAGAGGGGGGGAAAAGATGAATATAAACAGAATCTACAAATAATGGGCTTCACATTGAAAAGCAAAGAATGATTGCTTGGACAGTGATGGTGTCTTGATGTATAAATGGGTTTGTTACTTAACTCTGGTGATTCATGCTTCAGGCACAGGGATGAGGCAGCTGCCAAATTTCGTGCTGGGAAGGAATTTTCTCTCCCAGAACAGATTGGCAGGGAGTTTGTAACGAGGAGAGGTCAGTCCACAGGGCCAGGTGTTGTCATCATGAACATGTGGCAAGAAGGGGGGGCATCACAGAGGCCGACAATGCCGTGTTTTAGCTCACGGTACCAAGCATCCCCCAAAAATCACTGCCCAACCCTTTATCCCTTTTTCCCACACCTCCACCAGACCTGCAATCCACAAAGGAATGACTTTATTGGACAGGGTGAGACCTGTCTCCTACAGATGAGTCCTGGAGCAACATAAAATATTCTTCACAGCATTTATTTCTACCGTGTTTCTAAATAAAGCTGAGCTGAAGCCATGTGAGTTTTAGTTTTGTCGGGTGTTTGGGGTACGGAGGTTTTTCTTTCCCTTTTGTCTTTAAAGAGTGTCTAAAGAACATGTTCCAGCTGTCTGGAAGGAAAGAACTAGAAAGGAAGAGAGAACAAAGGGAAACCAGTGGAGATATTTAATTGAGATAATTTTAGCTGCTCTAAATGTCACAGGCAATCTTGTACAAGTACTCGGGGAAAGGAGAGGAGGAAAAAAGTTCTGTGCTGGTCATTCAGTGCCCAAATTAAGAGGAGGGGGATGTCCTTTCAGAGACCAGGCAGGACCCTACCTGGAAGCTCTTGGGTAATTGCTTTTTGAGCCTCAGGGATCTCCTCTAAACCCACAAGACTTCAAAGCAAACCACAATTCATCCAGACCCAACAGCCTGGGGGGAAACCCTCTGGGCTGGGGGCTGAGAAAGGAAATAAGGTGCTTTTAGAGGTGGTCAGCCTGGGTGTGGTGAGTTCAGGTTCCTTCTTGGTCTAGACTTCTGTGCCTTAGGTGAACATCTGATGAAGCATTTCTGGGTCAGAATGAGACTTGGTCACTCCTTGTGGGATCTCTGTGTGGCGAAATGGACACAGTCAGGGAGATGGATGTTGGAGCAGGCTGTGGTGGAGTCCTCACCCCTGGAGGGCTTTAACAGATGTGTGGATGTGGCACCTGGGGACATCGTTCAGTGGTGGCCTTGGCAGAGCTGGTTTAATGGTTGGACTTCATGATCTTAGAGGTCTTTTCCCACCTAAACTATTCTGTGATGTTTTCTTTCCTGTGACATGTGGGGTGCATAGCCTGGGGTGGGTATTCTGGGGTTTAAAACTGCCAGGTTGATACCTTGCTCTGGCCTGATGGACGTTTGAGCAGTTATCCAAAATGCAAAGCTCTTGCAGAGGATGAGTGGTTGGTGATGTGGGGGTCAGAACTCTTCAGGCGTGAGGAAACCACAATTCATGTCCCAGTTAAAAGAGAGCTGCTTTGAACATGGTTTTCCACAGTTCCTGGGAAGGGAACCCTATCCCATGACTATTTTGGACAAAAACAGCCTCATTTTTAATGATTTGAGGACATGGTTTCGTGGTGAACACGGTGGTGGAGCTGGGCTCATGGCTGGATTTGATGATCATTGAATTATAGAATGGTTTGGGTTGGAAGGGACTTTATAGACCAAGTTCCACCCTGGACCATGGGCAGGGAAATCTTCCACTATCCCAGGTTGCTCCAAGCCCCATCCAACCCGGCCTTGGACACTTCCAGGGACGGAGCAGCCACAGCTTCTCTGGGCAACCTGTGCCAGTGATTTTAGAGGTCTTTTCCAACAGTAACAATTCTATGATTCTATGGAAGTGATAAACACGATTTTAATACAACCTTCAACCTCCTCATCCCCACCTGAACTCGAGCTTTGGGTAGAGATTTAATGTTCGATCAAATTCCTGCAGGACCACTGACAGAGAGCTGGGGGTACCCTGGCGAGATTGTGTCACCCTCACAAAACTTGGGGAGGGAGTTGAAGGATTTTGGAGAACCAGCAGTGGATGGGAAGGAGGGATCTGCCTGTGTGCATTGTGGAGGGCATAAAACTTCAAATTTTGGGGTTTCCCCCTTCTTCACAAACTCCCCAAGCAACGTTCTGAGCAGCCTGGTCTAGTGGAAGGTGTCCCTGCCCATGGCAGGGGGGTTGGAATGGGATTATCTTTTAGGTCCATTCCAACCCAAATCCTAGGATTCCAGGATTGTACGATCCCCTCAGAGAGCCTTCCCGGCTCTGAGCAAAGCAGCACTGCAGGGACTCTCTCCCCCTCCCTGAAGCAGCTCCTAAAGAGGAGAAAACCTGGCTCTAACCCCCCCAGAGTAGGCACCACATTTGGGGAGCCATGCCCACAGCATCCCTATTTTAGCAAAGCCCTGGGGGTGCTGCCGTGGCTCATTTTCACCCCCTGGAAAGCTCACCCGGCATCTGCCCCCCTTTTTCCCTTTTGGCAGGCAGGTGGAAGAAAGGCAGGAGCGTGCGGCAGATCCCCCGGCACACACACACAGCTCATCCCTTTTGTCTGCCCCTCCTCCTGCTCCCACTCCCCCGCTCTCCCCCGCACTCCCGCCCACCTCGCTGGCTCATCCCAGGATGGCTCATGGCTCTCCAGGTACCTGCAGGGATGGATGGATGCTACCCTCGGCTTCTCATCAAGGAACCCATTAACACGGAGCCGCTGCTTTGTCTTTCCCTCCCCTCCCTCCCCGCAGCCAAACCCGGCTGCTGGAAAGCACAAAACGGGGGAGAGAGGTGGGAAATCCAGGACAGCGCATCCTCCCCCGCAGCGGGGGCTGAGATTCCTCTGGGAAGGTCAGCGGGGAGGTCCCGCTCGGTGTGAGAGGGGAGAGAGGGCAGCGATGGGCAGGGAAGTGTTGGCAGGGTTGGACAAATGCCCCATGCATCCCCCCCCGTTCCCCAAATCCTTCCCTTGCTCTGTTGCAGCATTCCTGCCGGGATCCATGGAGAGCTCAATCCCACCGTGCCGGGAGCGAGCTGCCAGCGCCTCCCCAGCGTCGGGCGGGCTGGGATCAGGAGCCCAGCAGCAGGGAAGTGCTGCCCATCCCATCCCATCCCGATGGCCCTGCAGCGGGATCATCCCTGCCCACGTCACGTCTGAGGGACACGAACAATTCTGCAATCCTTAGGGATCTTCCACTAAAATCAGGCACAAGTAACTCCAGCTGTCACTGTACTGTTTGATTCTTTTTTTCTTTTTATTGTTTCTTTTTTCTTCTTTTTTCTTTTTTTTTTCTGTTTTCCTTTTCCTCTTTTTTTCTTTTTATTCCCCTCCTTTTCTCTCTCTCCCTCTTTTTTTTTTCCCTCTTCCCCACTTGTTTTCTTTATTATTCCCTCCCCCTCTTGCTCTTGCCCAGATTCAACAGATCTGTGATTACAAAAATTTCCTTGTCAGCAGCCTTTTTTTCCAGATAGGACCAGCCCTTTTGAGAGATAACCTGAGGAGAAAGGAGATGGAATAAATTCCCATGACCTTGTGGGGGCAAGGAAAAAATTTGTGTCAGGATCCCTCCTCTCCCAAATTTATGCTTCTAATCCTGTGGATATCCCACCCCTGGAAGTGTCCAAGGCCAGCTTGGACAGGGCTTGGAGCAACCAGGAGTAGTGAAAGGTGCCCATGGAAAAGGGTTTGGAATTTGATGCCCTTCAAAGGTCCCTTCCAACCCAAACTTTTTTAGGATTTTATGACCTCCAGCCTGAGACCACCAAGCAGTCGTGGTGGGAAGTGCTGCACCGAGGAGCTGTGATGGGTTTTTGGAGCAAGAAAAACTGAAAAATCTTTCCACAGCAACTCTCTCCCCAGCTCCTCCTAACCCTGTTTTAATAAGGCTTTTAGTGTCGTTTGGGGCCTCCTAGATTCGGAAAGAAGAAATTAGCACAGTCTGCTGCTTGTTTCTCACGTTCTTCTGTTTCCCCCGAGCTCCCCTGCTGGCCCTAATTACCCATCTCTCATTTACAGGTACTTAAATAAAGGAAATGGGAACGCTGGTAGAATCGGGCTGGGATGAGGATGTGCTGAGTGGGGCTCCCTTTATTCCAGAAGTGACCTCGCATCACCCCTGCTGTTCTTAGTGATGCAGGAGCCCCTTTACCACTCGAGGCAGCTGCTCTGTTGTTTTCTTGGGACAAGGGGACACAATTCCTGCACTGACTCCAGCTGTGGCTCCCTGTGGATAGGAGAGATTAGCAAGGATGCTTAGAGGAAATCCTTTGTTAACAACAATGCTTGGTGGGGACAAAAATAAGGGAAATCACTTGGACGAGGGAGAAGCAAAAGGGAAAGGTGGAAAAAAAGGTAAATTGAGTCACAGCTTGGTGACAGAACTGCTAAAAATAGGTGAGCACTGGCCTAGTTTGTGTCTTCACGGTGGTGATGGCTGTGAGAGCAGGGAGCTGAGAGCTGACAGAGCTCTGGAGACACGGATTGGGCTGGGAACAGCAGCCTCGTGTCCTGCTGGGATCATGGAAAGGCTCTGTGTCCCCACAGTGTCCTTTGGAAGGCCCCAGTGGAGCCCCAGTGCAAAGAGCCAGACACACATCCCTGTTTAAAGAGAGAAAACCATGCCCACAAAATGAGTTAAAGCATTTTGGTTTTCCTACACTTTTAGGAATGTCCCAGTGCTGAGGAGACCTGGGTTGAAACCCTGGTGCCAAATTAGGCAGAGCGTGGCTTTAAACCTGGCTGAGGTGTTGTCCAAAGACATCTCTGTGGCCAAATCCTGGGCAGGTTTGGAAATGCTTTGGGATTTTAGCCCAAATGAGGGAAAATAAAGCATTTAGGGGGTGAGGAGCTAGGTGTTCCTGAAGAGAGACAAACAATCCATCCATTCAGCAAGGCAGCAACCGATCCATGGGTCAGGCAGAGAGGAAAATGTTTGGATGATGCCTTGGAGGATACCTGCAGTACCACGTGCAAAGCCTTCCCTGAGCATTCCTGAGCTTCCTCTGGCACATTCCCTCATGGAAACAGAGGTGTTGCCACTCGCAGGAAAGGCAGGACTCTGTAATTCGATGTGGAAAAGGGGCTGTGGTGGATTCTCCATGGAGTTGGCTCTGGCTGTTCACCAGCACAAGGCAGGACTTTCTCATATGACCACAGGACGATCCCATTTCTCCGTCCTCCCCACAACCCACAGCAGGGAGTCTGAAGCTGGAAATCTTCCCATGAGCCAGACTCACTTCACTGATGGAAAACAAGGCCCCCACCACCCCCAAAGTCCTTCCCACGTGCTCTAGTCCAGGAGGAAAAATCCACGTAGCTGCTGAGAAAAGTGAAAGAGAGGCCTAACACGGATTCACCCAAGGGAACAGCAGGAGGAGAAGGAGCAGGAAGGGTCTGGAGCAGTCTGAACTCCTCTCTCCTCCTCATCTGAGTAGCTGGTACTGCCAGAAACCTGAGGCTGCCCAGCTTCCCTTGGCCCAGCATGGGAATCATCCTCAAGGGTAGGATTTGATGCCACCAGCAAGGACAGTGTCCCGTTTTCCCTGCGTGGCTGCGATGTCCCAGTGCTCCACCACCACCACCACTCCTCCCACACGGCCCTGGGGGTGTCAGTGTGAAACCCAGACTGAAATGGAATGCAGGGGAGGAGGGGACTGGCTCCATGGGCCACAAATGATCCGTAGATCTCCATGGGAGAATCATCCTGGCAGATGAGGAGGAGCAGAGCCCTCCTGGCCTGGTGGGACTCTGTCAGCCGAGCCACACCAGCGGAGGAACCAGGGCTGTTCTTCACAGCCACCCTGCCGCTCTCCCTTTTTTTAGCAGACCTGTGATTTGCAGTGTTTGCTGCTGAGGAGGAGTAAAAGAAAGCATTAAAATCAGAAACTTTTACTAGAACACTTAGAGGGACACCCTGAAGGGGGGCAGGTGGGCGAGGAGTCAAGTGTGAGGCCCAAAGTGGGCCAAACTCAGCTGTAAAACGTGGCAGAAGAAATGTCACAAACCAGTTGTGAACCAGGCCCTTCGACACGGTGACAAATGTGTTTTCCCAGCTCGTCAGGGCTGTGCAGGGGAGGAAAATGAAGTTCATTTGGAGATGTCTTTCTATTTGTGTTGACCTCGGGAGGGTCATAACAGCCAAAACCAGAGTGTGAAAAATGTTGATACCTCCTGTGACTTTCTTGCTTTAGCCTCAGGCAGGCTCGAGGAGGCAAAAAGCAGCACAAGGAGAGACTCATTAACATTTCCTCTGCCCAGCGAGGGAACCGAAATAACAAACATCTCGTTAAATAAGGAGAGGGGAGAAGTACAAAACAAGGGAGATATTTTTAGTCGGAAAACAAAGCACTTTATCTTCCCCTCAAAGTAGGCCTCTCCAGATGAAAAGGAATACGGAGAGAACTCTGCGCCAGGAGGAGTGGCGCTAATAACAATCATCGTTACGGGGAATACTGATAGCGGGATGCCCTCAGATTTCCAATTGCTTCCACACCCTCCCAGTAAGCGACGTGTGGGCCCCAGGCCTGGGGGACGATGGGTGGCCAGGAACAAAAGAGCCACTGACGTGTGAGCCGTGTTTTGAATGCAAAACTCTGCGTTGTGAGTGCCAGCTCCGGTGCAATAAAGTGTTCCGGGGCTGGAGACGGATGAATAGAGACTTATGGTGCAAATTAAATGTGTTATTCTTTCCCCTCTTTCGTTCCTGGTGAATTTAAAAGCCCAACACCTTGGTTTCTTCTTAATTTTATTTCCTTCCGAGGGTTTTGCTACCAAACAAATGACTGGGCAGCTTTGTCTGGTGAGCTCTAGGAGAATCAATAGGGATTAAAAGGATGTGGAGGCAGGAGGAGGGGATAATGTGGTTTCTTATTTTATTCTGTTTTTCTTCTAGAAGGAGGAAGCAATTATGGATGGGAAAGGGAAAATTCTAGCATAGGGAATATAGGATAAGGCACAAAATCCCTTGTTCACCACTAGAAAATATTAGTTCCTGCAAGAATATGGGACGAATTGCCCACAAGGCTTCAGGCTTCTAATTTTAGGTGCTTGGAAGAGCCCTGGGTGAAAGACAGGCTCCTCCAGACAGCGATTCCAAGCAGGAACACAATGCACATCTCAGTGCACAATTGGAGAGGGGCCCTGGCAGCACAGGAGGGCACTTCAGCATCCACCAGAGCTCTTCAGAGCACATGCAGCACAAAATCAGCTGCACCAGAAACTTTCCCAAGTTTCCCTCGGGATCTCCCCCTTCTCACTCACCCACCAGGTTCATCTGGTTCACAGCTCAGGCTGCTCTCCACGCCTTGCCATAAGGTGCCTCTGAGCAGAACACTCGTCCAGATGAGGTGGCAAAGGCCTGACAACTCAAAAAAACCCCCAAACCCAACACTTTTGCTCTAAGGCGAGGTGCAGTGAGAGCCCACAGCCTGAGCTGATGCCAAGGGGTGAGTGCCACCAGGCTCTGGGTGCATCGTGTCCTCAGCAAGCAGTGACAGCCCTGGGGAAGGTGCCAGTGCTGCTGTGACTCAGTGTCCCTTTGTTCTGGTCCCCCTCCCCTCAGAGGAAAACTCAGTTGCTGCTCACAGCCACGCTCCCTTCGCTGCCTTTAATTGGTCTGTTGGCTTTTCCCGTTCTCTCTCCTCTTTTTTTTTTTT
>VZTJ01001264.1:669161-764177 GCA_013397795.1 Orthonyx spaldingii
TTTTTGTTTTTTTTTTGTATCTGATCCTAACCTATGGTGCTTTAAAACTCTTCAGGAAGCTCTAGGGAGACAACCCACGTTGACACCATCCCTGCTGAGCTATGAGATGTGGCTTTTTGCTGTTTTCTCTCCTTCCCTTGCTTCAGCTGAGCTCTTTCCGGGCAAACTGCTCACTGCTCACCCTCATCCTCACTTCCCACTTTCTTTTCTGCTCTTCTTGCCCCTCTCAAGATCTTGGACATCCTGTGGCTACCCAGAGGATTTCTGCCTCCTCCCCATCCTGTCCCAATCCCTGGATCTTGTCCTTCCGTGCCTGTCTGCCTCTCTGTGCCCGGAAAGTGCCTGTCTGCCTCAAATTCCCTCTCTCCATCACCTCATTCCACATCTCCCTCCTCCCTTGGCTTCCGGCTCCCCTCTCTCCTCCTCCTCTTCCCACGCACCTTGCTTTAATTAGAAATACAAAGAAAATGCTTATCACACATGTCTTAATCAGCAACTCGTTCCCCAGCAGGTCCAGAAGGAAAACCCCCATTCGTCCTCGCTTCTCCCACCTCCCCCACCGCCTCCACAGAATTAGGAGGAGAGTGATTAGGGGGAGAGCTCTGTGAAAGGAGGCTGAATGAGATTAACCCAGAGACCTGGAAAAGCTGGAGGGAAGGGCCAAGAGAAACGTGGGGATGTTCAGCAAGGGCTAATTGTGGAATTTCTGGGAAAAAAGAGTCCCTGGCAGCAAGTGACTGAGGGAACCGGACCTGGGAGTGCTCAGCAGGCTGAGGATGATCCAGCAGCATGTCCTGGCAGAAAAAAAATTATCCTGGATTGTGGGAGCAGAAATACAGCCAGGAGATCATGGAAGTGATTATCACCCTCCAGTCAGAGCATTTTAGATAATATTTCGCTGCTGCAGCCGGGTTTAGGACTTTTAGTACAGGACACCGATCACAGGGAATGAGTTTGGGCCATTGGGATGGTCAGAGATGGTGCCTGGTGTGGGATTAGGGTTTGTCCAGCCTGGAGAAATGATGGCTTTGGGGTATCTGAGGGGAGATTATCAAGGAGGTAGAACCAGGATCTTCTCAGAAAGACAAGAGGCATTGGGTCCAAGTTCCATTGGGACACTCAGTTAGGGTACAAGGAAAAAGGTTTTCACTCTGAGCAATCCTAACCCCTGAGGTTTTCAGGATCTGAAACCATCTCAGCTGACCCAGCAGCTGACTCAGCTTGGAGTAGGAGGCTGAGCTAGAAACCTCCTGAGTCCTTTCATCCTTAATAATCCCGAGATCCTGCGACAAGAGCCAAGTGTCAAATGAGGCCGTTCAGATCCAGGATTCCTCCCCAGCTGAAAAGGAAGGGAGGAGCAAAGAGAAGTAGCAGGGTCTGGAAAGGGACTCATTTATTGGAGCAGGTTTAAGAACCATTTCATCCCAAACTCTGGCATTTGATGAGACAAGGAGAGGTTGAGTGCAGGTCATCTCGCAGAGTTAACACCACTTTTATTGTGCCCACCCTACAGGTCATTTCTGGGGTTCCTGGGTGAAAATCTTCCCCGGGAATATCTTTGCACCAATCCAGAGATACAAAGGTTGCAGAGTCTCTCCCAGTCCGTGTTATCTCCTCCTGGCAGAGCAGGTTTGAGTGAGACTCTGCGGGGTGCTGAGACCGCAGCATAAAAGGCTCCAGATCTGTCCCAACCCCTCAGGAGGTTGACGTTTGACTTTTTCTGAACACAAACACAGCTGTCCCAAAATCTTGTGCTTAGAAAAACTGGGTGAAAGTGCAGAAGTAAGCAAGGCAGAGGGCAGTCTTGGGGGAGGGAGTGGCATTAGGAGGGGCTGCTGGATTAGGAATTCTGTGTTACACCCTCAGGGGTTTGTCCCCTTCCCCACTCGCTGTCCCTCCCTCCCTTCAACCAAACCACGCAGCCCTTCTAGGTCAGCTGCTGCCACCCTAAACAACCCTCTTGTTCCCTGAGAATCACCATCTGGTAGGGAGCAGACACGTGCCCTCCTGCACCACATGGATATGGGGGAGGGAAAATGGGAATCCTGACCCCTGCCCCTCATGCCCTTCAACTTAACCACCACCAGTTTGTGATTCTGCTTTAACCAAATGCCTGGGCTCACCGGGACCTCCTTCCAGCAGGGCTTCACTGAAAGACCCTCTGCCTCCTCCTCTTTTTGCTCCTCTGGGGTGGCTGAATTCCCACCAGGAAATACCCAGCCAGGAGCTGTGGGAGTGAGGACCCATCCTAAGCCTCCCTGGCACGCTGCCCACCACTCCGAGCAGAGGCAGGGCACCCCCCCACCACCACCACCCCGCAGCCAACAGGCTCTAAGCCCCTTTTTAGATTATCCCGATGAATCAGCATCCCACAGCCTCCGGCCACTGGCACTGGGAAGGCAGGAGAAGGCCCAGATGTCCTCAGCACCTCTCTGAGGGTGTTCCGGCGGGGAAACTCTCTCGGATTAGGGAATCCTTTATCCCTGGCTTATGTAAGACCCGGAGACTCCTTTTATGGTTGGCTTTTCCTGCCTTGTCAAGAGCGAAGAACAAATGTAGCTTCATCTGCGCCGGTGGGTTGGCTCACTGATTAAGCATCTGATTCAAAGCTAAGTACAGAACAGGCTTTTGATGGGCGGATTTAATTCGGGGTAAAAACCAGGATGTTGTCCCCCTCCCTCACCCAATATTCCCAAGATAGTGGTTGGTCTGGAGCAATTAAGCCGCGGGGATCACTCCCACCTGCCAAAGCCTGAGCAAGTCCAGAGCACTCCAATTTGTGCTGAAGTGGCTCCTTTGAGTGTTTCCCCCTCTGCTTCCCCCCCTCCTCTTTGCTTTTCTTTTCTCTTCTCTCCCTTTTTTTTTTTTTTCCCTTTCCCTTGCTGATTTACCACCATTCCCAGGCATTTGCATGAGGAGTGAGCTCACCCTGTGTGTGCGTATGTGCGCAGGCACTTGGGGGTGTGCGGGGGGCCCGTGGGCGTCTGTCTCGGTGTGTGACACACCGAATTCCCCCTCATCCCGCCCTCCCCGAGCCCTGCCAGGGGACGCATGTTAATGATGACCTTGCTGAGTAAAGAGTTGTGGAAGGAATAAGTGTTTTTCCTGCGCTCCGAGAGGCGGAAGGTGCGATTACTCATCCATCTCTCCAACTGTCTCCAGCACCTTTCAAGTGCTTCTCGCGTCGAGTCTGGGGGCGTGAGCGAGGGGGTGGCAAGCGAGGGGAGGCTGCCAAAATCTGGGTTGCCACAGACACCGGCCTCGCTTTTCCTCCAATGAACGGCGCGCTGAGAGTGCGAGAGGAGGCTGGGCACCACCCACATGTTGAGCTGCGCGGAGTATAAGTAGATGGAGGAGCCCGGACTAGTGGCAGTTCAGACAGGGAGGAGAAGCAGCTCTTCGCATCTCCAGTGAAAGCGGTTTTTGACTCACCAAGTTTGCCAGAGGAGAAATCACCCGGATTTTTGCTGCAGCTTCCAGCTTCTTTGTGCATCTCTCTGTGATTTTCTCCGGCGGGGACTTTGCGGCGTTGCAGATTCTCAGTGGGACCGGACATCTTATCCAACTCCTCTGCTTGTTCCTGGAGGATCCTGGTTCTCTCTGGGACACCCCTGAGCACGTGAGACCGGCAATTCCAGCTGGGCACCGGGAGAAATTTGCCTACAACTCTCTCTGGAATCCACGTGGACCGATCAGCTGGCTCTGCGGTGATATCTGATTGGGTTGTGTTTGTGTCCAAAAGTCCTTGGAGGGGGGTTTAGAAGTCTCTGTGTGTCTTTCAGGAAGTGTTGTGGTGGGGGTTTTGGGGATCCAGCTCTAGTGCCAGGGCTCGTACCCCACTTCTTTCCGTGTTTGCCACTCACACGGTCGGAGCCATGCAGCTGGATAATGTCACCAGCGCCGGCATCCACTCCTTCCAGGGGCACCGTGGAGTTGCCAACAAGCCCAATGTGATCCTGCAGATAGGGAAGTGCAGGGCAGAAATGCTGGAGCATGTCCGGAGGACCCACCGGCACCTCCTGACCGAGGTCTCCAAGCAGGTGGAGCGGGAGCTGAAGGGTTTGCAGAAATCCGTGGGGAAGTTGGAGAACAACTTAGAGGACCATGTCCCGACTGAAAACCAGAGGTGGAAGAAGTCCATCAAGGCCTGCCTGGCCAGGTGTCAGGAGACCATTGCCCACCTGGAGAGGTGGGTCAAGAGGGAGATGAATGTTTGGAAGGAGGTCTTTTTCCGCCTGGAAAAGTGGGCTGACCGCCTGGAGTCCATGGGGGGCAAATACTGCCCTGGGGAGCAGGGCAAGCAGACGGTGTCCGTCGGGGTGGGAGGCCCGGAGATAAGGCCGAGTGAGGGGGAGATTTATGATTATGCCCTGGACATGAGCCAGATGTATGCCCTGACCCCTCCTCCCGGGGAGGTGCCCAGCATCCCCCAGGGCCACGATTCCTACCAGTGGGTCTCCGTGTCGGAGGACGCTCCGGCCTCCCCTGTGGAGACCCAGGTGTTTGAAGATCCCCGGGAGTTCTTGAGCCACTTGGAGGAATACTTAAAGCAGGTGGGTGGAACAGAGGAGTATTGGCTGTCTCAGATCCAAAACCACATGAACGGCCCAGCTAAAAAGTGGTGGGAGTACAAGCAGGACTCCGTCAAAAACTGGGTGGAGTTCAAGAAGGAGTTCCTGCAGTACAGCGAGGGAACTCTGACTAGGGATGCCATCAAAAGGGAGCTGGATTTGCCCCAGAAAGAGGGGGAGCCCCTGGATCAGTTCCTCTGGCGCAAGAGGGACCTGTACCAGACCCTCTACGTGGATGCGGACGAGGAGGAGATTATCCAGTACGTGGTAGGAACCCTCCAGCCCAAACTGAAGCGTTTCCTGAGCTACCCCCTGCCCAAGACCTTAGAGCAGCTGATCCAAAGGGGGAAGGAAGCCCAAGGCAACATGGAGCACTCTGAGGAGCCCAGCCCACAGAGGACCCCCGAGGTTCAGCCAGGAGACTCTGTGGAGACCGTGCCCCCCTCAACCACTGCCAGCCCCGTGCCGAGCAATGGGACTCAACCAGAGCCCCCCAGCCCCCCGGCCACTGTCATATGAGCTCCCCCGAGGGAGGTCTGGGTTCCGTGGAAGGGAGAAGGGGGCTTATTTAGGAAGCTTCTCCTTGGAGGGAGGTTCTGGCTGAGACGAGACCTGAGGAGTGCTCAGTCCAACAGCCCAGAGCAGAGGGATTGACTTTGCTCCTGGGGGGAGGGAGGTGCTGGGGGAGAGGCGCCTCGGGACGGGGTGCCCACCTCACCCGAGCCATGCCTGCGGTGGTGCTGGGGACCCTGCTGGCACCACTGTGGGGAACAGCCAATTTTATGAGAATTCCCCGACAAGAAACTAGAGACAATTCCCAACTTGTGAAGCAGCCGCTCGGCACTGGCGGCTCTCAAGGACTTCATACGAGTGCAGCAGTTTGCTGGAGGGTTCCTACCCATCTGGATCTCTCTTTTTCCTTCTCTCCTCCCTCCTCTGAGGAGGTGGCCCTGTCCTGAGGAGACAGCTTTCTTTTGACCCTTGCCTGTTTCTGATTAACCTCTGGGTTTCTGTTCACTTGGCAATCTCCTGCTCTTACTTGCTCCAAAGGATTAAAGTAATTTTTTGGATTCTTTTTCGTTTTAAGAAGAAAAAAAAAATCCTATTACTTCAGGAACTGAAAGCTTTAAGAATCTGGATTATTTTCTGTGGTTTTCATTTCACTGCACCTAATACCTGCTTTAATGTGTTTCCTCTCAAGAGGCTCTTACTGGTTTACTTCTTGTCTTAGTTTCTGTTCACTCCAATTCAAGGCCACTGCAGTGCAGAGGCAAATTTCATCCTTTCTCTGCACATTATCCTGTGCATTCAGCAGGAAACAGACTTTCTAATTAAATTCTGAGCTCATCTATTGAAGGAGCAGTCTCCTTCCTTTCAGAGAAGAGAGGGTGTTCAAGGTAGAGAGAGGAGACACCACAGCTCTTTTGAGAGAGAGTGGGGGGAGGGAAGGGAAATAAATCCTTATTCTTTTGAATGAAACAAACAAACACACCCAAAATTCAGAGCAAAATATCCCCAGAGCAGCAAATCGAGTCCATGCTGATGTGTGGAGACAACAGGAGCTTTTGCCATGTAAGAGCCAAAAGAAGTGAAGAGAGGATCTGTGTGCCCCAGCACAGTTTTAGCCTGTGCATCGCAGCAAGGAGTTCCTGCTCACACAGACAGACCCCAAATGCGCTTGGAAAGCCTGGCACCCCTGTCCTGGAGCACCTGAGGACAGAGGGTTGTCTGCTCACAAAGAACTTCCTGCAACATCTCGCCACGGATGGAGACGGACTTGGACTTTGCGACTTTTTCCATGTTGAGACGGGAAATGCTCAGAGCTCACCTTTGGCCAGCATTTGATGATCGGACTGAGAGATGAAAGACATTCCTGAAGTTTGGCTCTCCAAAGCTTCCTGAGGCTGGACACGTCTTGGACATCATCTGCATCCACCACCAGACCAAATAATCAGCAGGGATGCAGCAGCAGGAGTAGCCCTGGGATGCTCCTGGCACTGCCACAGCGGTGGCTTGTGGCACTGGTGGCTCGGAAGGCCTTTGCTGTGACTCCTTCCAAGAGGCTGAAGGTAAGGCAGCTCCCTGACATTCTCTCCTGGACACTCCTCAGAGATAAAATGGTCATAGAACGTCCAGTAAAAACTTGAACTGGGATAAAAACTAATCTGAAATGGGACATGAAGGATTAGGGTTGGGAGAAAGGGGAAGGGAGAGCCAGACAAAGGGAAATATGTGAGTGGGAAAAGTTTCCAAAGAGGGCAGCATCCTGCACTTTCTGATTCATATAGGAAAACAGTGGGAAGTTTTTAATTAGCCCAGCCCCAGGACCTGCCTTGTCCTTCATGGAGCAGCTCTGGCTTTGAGTCTCCACCTGGGGCAGCACATCCCAGGTCCATGCAGATCCCAAAGGAGCTGCAGGTCTGCTCTGCACCCTTGCTGGGAGCTCTCCTCTCCCCTGTTCCCAGTTTGTCAACAGCTCTGTGTGCAGAGAAGGGAGCATTTCTCATTAATGACCCGGGCTGAGTGATGGGGGAGTGGGAGTCACTGCTGAGGATGAGCTGGCCGTGTATTACAAGCTTTATCTCCTCTTGCTTCCAGTGACTCACTCAGATCCTCCTCGGAGAAGGAATCACTTTGCAACATTCAGCATTTGGAAGGAAAGCCACAGAAAAAGCTGCAAAACAAGGGCCTCAACATCAGACCTGCTCTCAGGACCCTCAGCCACCATCTGCCAGGTCCACCACCTGAAGGAAAAGCTGGCACAGGTAATTACATCCCATATTACCCTGTGGGCCTTTCTTAGTGTCCCCAGTGCCCTGACCCGAGGTATTGAACAGCCCAGGTGCAAAAACCTGTCCTGGTCTTGAAACCTCAGCCCCAGTGGCTGCAGCAGCCTGGCACCACCAGAGAGGTGGGATTTCAGCTTCTTGATGCCGGAACCCAAGCACCAGCCCCAATAATTGATGCTTCAGGGATTGCACATCCCTTGGCTGGACCATGGGCAAATCCTCAGACCCCAACACCTGGTGGGCCCTCCAGGCTGCAGGCACAGTTAATTTAACCCCAACTCCTGAGAATTCCCCTTTACTCTCCGCTTTAAAAATCTAATCAGAGTTGGTGCATTTTTTTTTTCTTTTCCAGCAATCCCTGCTGCTGCTGGTGAGATTCCTTCTCTGTGTCCAGGAGCTTTCCCAGGAGAGAAGCAAGTGCTGCAGGAAGACAGAGGGCAAATCACGCACCAAAGAGCCTCCCATGCAGTGCAATGCCATGTTCAAGGTGCTGAGAGCCAAAATGAAACAGGGAAGCTGCTTCCAACAGGACGAAGAAAAGCCTGAGCTGGTCCAGGTATTCCAAGCACAGAAGAAAGTGCTGAGAACTGAAGGAGAGGCCAGAACAGAACCAAGTCCCGGCTCTGGGGACAGCGGGGATGCTGGGCTTGTCTGCGGAGATGATTCCGCACCTCTGCGATCTGGGGCCGCTGGGACTCACCTAAAGAAATCTTCACGGGATAACGATCATCACTGGAAAAACTTTCCTGAGTAACTTTGCCAAGGGGCTGATCCTGCCTTGGCTACGAACCCTCCCCGCTGGCCGTGCTGTACCTCCACTCTCCTGACTCGAGGGGGGCTTCATTTCATGCGGGTACCAGTTCCAAACCTCAAAGGGCTCCCGGAGTTTGGAGAAGCATCCCATGCTCCAGATGCTTGTCTGAACTGTTGGAGCCTGCACGTCTGGGCCAGCTGTCTTGCCAGCAAGGAGCTTTGTGAGACAGCAGGAGCTCTCTGGGTCTGCATGGGCCAGAGTTACTGCAAGAACTGGGGTTCTTGTGCTGGCTTTGGAGTGACTGTTTCCATCCAGACCCAGGGAGCCCAAAAAGAGCTCGAGCGAGCTGGACAAGACAGTTTTGGTTCATCTCTCAGCTGAAGAGGTCCAGTTGGTTCCTCTCTCTTCCAGAGCCAGCTGTCCTGGGGGGGTGTGTGTGTGTGTGTGTGTGTGTGTGTGTGGCAGTGGGGGGGGTGTGTGTGTGTTGAGCAAAAAAATCCACATGACTTAAATTCTGTAGTGTTTTGTTGCATTTGGATTAAGCCAGAGGGACCTAAGGAACATTCCAACAATGCTCAGCAAAAATGTCCAGGACTGGAAAATTCCATAAAACCATGTAAAGGCAGATTCTAAGGCATCATCTTAAGGTCTAGATGATATTTGATTTTGAGGTGCTTAATTTCCACAGTCTCTTTCAAGGGACTTGACTGCCTCAATAGGCATTTTATTTCTCCTGCCTTTTTAGGGAATTAGCCTGTCTGTGCTACTTGGTTATTTGGTCCTGAGTTTTTTACATTTTCAGCTGGCTTTTTGGAGTGTGCAGAACTGAATGTCCTGGACTGATTTAATTTCAACTGTTGCTCCCAGCAAACTGGAGCTTTTCTTGTAGCACCCTGGTTTTTATTACCAGCCTCTCCAGGAAGGACTGGTAGTTTATTTTCCTGGGGCAGAATCATATGAATGAGAAGTGTGGATGTGCTGTACCTCTGGAGCTTTAGCAGATTTCAACCACTGCATTTCTTCCTCCCTAGGCAATTTTACATTTACTGATGAAACTACTTTTAGAGTTTTTATTTTTACTAGAGATATTATTAATTCAAACAACCTTGTGCAAAAGGCAAATGTGTCGAATCTCTGCAGGTTATAGGGGTTGAAGCCAAAAGGTCTTTGTAAGCCGACATCACCTGCCCTAGACCTGACTGTATCAGGCAGTTTATTCCTCATGTGTCATGTTGGAGTTACAAGATCACCCCAAGCCACTAGAACCTGTCAGTAGAATAGTGCTACACTCGATTTGCTATTGTAGCAAAGCCTTTTGTAGATTTATACAATAAAACTTTGAAATATCTGCTTCAATTGCTTCCTGCCTCATTTTCTGGTCTTTCTTCCTTGGTTCATGGGTGGCTCAAGTATCCACTGCCCTCTGAAAAATTGGGGTTTTTGGGGTTACCTGGGTTATGAAAATCCTTCTTCTCAGCAAAAGCACGTGGTTGATATAAAAATGAAATGCACTGAGTTGTTCAGACTCTAAAGCTGAGTCAGATGTAGTTCATGAGGGAGAAGTGGTTCTTTGTGGGGCTGTGGATTGTGCAGGGCTCTTGTTGGGTACCGCTGAGAGAAGGACCATTGAAACGAGGACAATCACATTCCCAGCCGTGTTTGAGAAATAACGTTCACAGAAGAGCTGTGGCAAGACAGGACAAGGTAAAGAAACTGAACCTCAATCAGCTCTACTTGACAACCAAAGAGCCTTTGTGAGCTGGAAGCACCAGCACTCAGCAGAGACCCAGGAGCTGGTGCTTTGTTATCTGATGCATTCTCGATTCCTTGGGTTCATTAACTCTAAAACATCCCAGGGTTATCCAGGCTGGAGCCAGGGGTCACAGCAGGGAAAGCAGCTCAGAATGTTTTAAACTTTAATGTTTATTTTTGCAATAGATTGGGCTCAGATTTCTGGCCCCAAAGATGTTCAGTCCCAGGATTGAGGACTCTACCTCTGCAAATTCTCCCTTTTCCAGAAAATCTTTGCACTCAGATGGATTTAGCCCCATTCCCTGCTCCATCCCTGGTCTTTCTCCAATGATGAAGGAAAACAGTCCAGGGTGGGATGCAACTGACAATGTGCACTTGGGTGGGTCAGCTGGAGAAACAAATGGACTCATTCCTTTCACAATATGGAATAAATGGCCAATGAACTTCCCAGATATCCCTTTTGAGCTCAGGCTGGAAAGGCAGAGATGATTGATGGCCAAAGATGCCTCAAGAAGAGCTGTTGACCTTGGTGTCTCCAGCTCTTTGCAGCTCATCTGACCACAAACTCTTGGCAAGAGCGAGAAAGAAACTTTGAAGGTGCGATTTGGTTCCAGGACTGAACTCTTTGTTAACAGCATCAGAAAAGAAGTGAAAAAAATGTATTGAGGGGACAGACCAGTGACAAAAGTGCATCCAGTGTCACCCCATGCTGGGAAAGTGTAGATAAACTACGGGACAGCAGGTTTAGACTTCCCATGGTCTATGGACATGGCCAAAAGTGCCATGAGCAACCTGATCCTTGTAGAGTGAAAAAAGCAAAAGCTGAACCAACCCTGCCAGAGTTCAAGAAGCGTTTGGACAACGTTCTCAGTCACGTGATGGGATTTTTGGGGTGTTCTGTGCAGGGCCAGGAGCTGAATTTTGGTGGTTCTTGTGGGTCCCTTCCAGTTACGGATATTCGAGGGTACTGAGCTCAGTCGGAGGTGCTGAGCTCTTCCAGCAGAGGGGGGCAGAACTCCACTGTACACAGTGGGAATTAAAACCAGGAAAAACACTGAAGAGGGAAAAATCCGTCCTTGTCATCATCCATCCCCACACAGCCCATTCCCCCAGGATACAGGATCAGGGGTTGCTGCAGTGAGGGAGATCTGAGAGAATGGGCAAAGAAAGCTCATGTGGAGGGGGGTGAGGACTGGTGGCCAAAGCTGCACTGGAGGAACTTGGGCAGGATGGGGATGGGAGGTGGGAAAGGAAGATGAGGCTGGAAAACACCTGCCTGTGCCAGGTAAACTCATAAAGTTTCCAATTTTGTCCCAGAGTCTTCCAGGCTTGACTCTAATCTTTGTTATTTCCTTACTTTGTGACAGTTCCAGATGAAAATCCCTAGAGAGTCATTGGACTCCTTAATTAATGAAAAAATGCCTTGTTACTTCTCCTGGCTCTCAAAATAAGGAGTCACCTGGAAAAGAAGTAGCCCAGTGATGGATTAACTGCCTCAAACTACTGAAATCACCTTCAAAATCAGAGTGGGAACCATCCCTGTGTTTTCTGGGGCAAGATCCAAAATGCAGAGATATTCGCAGAGGGAACAGCCTCGGGTTGCACCAGGAGTGGTTTAGATATTAGAAAAAAACCTCTTCACTGGAAGGGTGGTCAGGCATTGGAACACTCTGGAATCACCATCCCTGGAAGTGTTCAAAAGCCTTGTGGATGTGGCACTTGGGGACAGGGTTTAGTGGTGGATCTGCCCGTGCTGGATTAGTGGTTGGACTGGATGATCTTAAAGATGTTTTCCAATGGTTCCCTAATTCCACGAATGGTGGAGCAGGCATGTGAGGCCAAGCACTTACAGAACTGAGAAAAACATCATTAATTCTTGATAATTTTTACCTGATAATTTTTTCTTTTTCCTTTTTATTCTGACTGGACTGATGGGGTCCTTAATTTGCTTATTCAGGACACCTTAAAGAAGGAGCCAAGATGGATCTATTGCACGTATGAATAATTTTACAGAACCACAGAATGATTTGGTTTGCAAGGGACCTTAAAGATCATCCAGTTCCATCCCCTTGCAATGGGCAGGGCCACCTTCCACTAGACCAGGTTGCTTTGTTCATTTTTTTTCTTTGTTTTTAGCCTTTTTAAATCTTCTCTCTCCTTTTTTAATCAAAGAGATTGCACCGTTCAGTGATGTAAATCATATTTATTGACTTCCCAGGCAGGCGTTGTGTGTGTGCGCAGCCCAACGGCTCCCCTGGATCTCCTTTCCTCACGTAATTAAGGAAGGCTGTGAAACTCCCATTATTGGCACAATGGGCTCTATTGGCTCCACTTATCACATCCAAACGATGCTCTGGGTGCTCGCTCCCATCATGGAGCAGGAGTTGTCCCAGACCTGGTCCTGAGGCACTCATTTGTACCAAGGATGAGTTGGAGGCAGATTTTGTGTTTTTACAGCTGATTTTTAATCATTAGGAATGGAAAGGAGGGTCGCTGTGTACATCCAGCTCGATTCCTGAAAAAATTGATGATGATTATTATGGAAAACACAGCCATTTTCATTAGCTTTTTAGGCTATATTAGAGATTTTTAGAATCTTGTTAAGTTAAAGTGATCCTGCAGTGTCAGTGTGGTTTTCAGTTATTCACCCCTGAATATTAATTAACTTCCAGCTCGTTAATTTATATTCCAAGGAAAGAGATGGAAAGGGACTTGTACAAGGGAAGAGAATGAAAGGACAAGGGGCATGGCCTTAAGATGAAGGAATTTAGATTTAGATGGGACACATTGGGAAGAAATTCTTCCCTGTGAGGGTGGGGAAACCCTGGAATGGATTTCCCAGAGAAGTTGTGGCTGCCCCATCCCTGGAAGTGTTCGAGGCCAGGTTGGACAGGGCTTGAAGCATCCTGGGATAGTGGAAGGTGTCCCTGCCCATGGCAGGGGTTGGAATGAGATGATCTTTAAGGTCCCTTCCAACCGAAACCATTTTCTGATCCCATGAATTTACATCCTGCAAAACCAGGGATTCCCAAACTCGCTAAAAACCTTCATGTTTCCGATATGGAGTTGATGAGTTTTTCCATCGCTCCCGCATGTGCTCAGACAATACAACCTAACAAAAATTGAAATACAAGCCCTACAAGAAAATCAGATTTCTTTTTGTCCCGAATCTTACAGAACCATTTGGTGGCATAAAGTGTTTCATATTTCTGTAAAGGAGTAGAATGTTGACATTTTCAAAATGAGCCTTTTTGACTTCTTCTTTCTGAAAAGCGCCACTTAAGAACTGGCTTCAACTTGAAAAAAAAAAATAAAAGAAAGAAAGAAAAAAGTAAGAGAAATGTTAGAAAGCTCATAAAAGAACTGGAATTTACTGTTTCGGGGCTCTGAGGCTTGTGCTGAGTTGGTGCAAGATGAAATGTATTTTTCCAGATTCATTTTTATCCATTGAAATATCAGGAGAGTTTCTCATCTGACCTCTCTTTGCCCTATTTTGCCCTCTCCTAATTTGATTATTCAACTACATAGACTCAGATATTTCCCTTGTTGCAAGATTTCCACCCTCCATGCTCCTCTGCTGTAGAAATTTCAGGAATTCAGAACATCCTGAGTGTCACTGGAAGGTGTGAAACCCTTCCTCACCCAAGACAAAGTAATTTTCCCAACAAGGCCAAGGGATAATCCCTCTTTGTGACCAAGAATACAAAATCTATGTTACACACTTGGAAAATTACAAATCCCTTGGAGGGCCCTAATTCACTGACAGTTTTGACAGCAGCAAAAAAGCCAAACTTACTGTTGTTGCCTCAAATACCAGGCTTAAAGTCTGCCCTAGGTTTGGGCAGTGATGCCAGGGCAGTACCCGAGGAAGTTTGTGCTGATCACAGAATCCCAGGGTGGTTTGAGTTGAAAAGAATCTTCAAGACCACCTCATTCCACCCCCTGCCATGGGCAGGGACACCTTCCACTATCCCAGGTTGCTCCAAACCCCATCCAGCCTGGCCTTGGACACTTCCAGGGAATGGGGCAGCCACAGCTTCTCTGGGAATTCCATTCCAGGGCCTCAGCACCCTGACAGCCAAGAATTCCTTCTCAATATCCCATGTAACGCTGCCCTCTGGCAGTTTAAAGGCAATCCCCTTGTCCTGTCCCTCCAGTTGCTTGTCCCAAGTCCTTCTCCAGCTCTCCTGGAGCCCCTTCAGGCCCTGGAAGGCAACATTAAGGTCTCCCTGGTGGTGGCCTCAGCAGTTCTGGATTAACAGTTGGATTCAATGATTTTGGAGGTCTTTTCCTACCTAAACAATTCCATGATTCTCCAAGCATTGAATGGCCATCAACTCTTTGGTGCAACCTGCATTTCCTTCAGTCCTAGAGTCACTGGGACAATTCCAGATGTTGTTTCCTGGTTTTCCAAAGGAGGTAGAGGTTGGAGAGAGGGATTTTCTAATTATCCAAGGGTGAAGGCAGGAAGGAAAATTGTCTACACACACCTCTGTTCTGTGCAGGACCCCCACCAGTATCTTGTTTTCAGAGCTCACATCCACCTCCCACAGAGCATCCCCATTTTGTGGTGTGGAAAATGAGGGAAATGGCTGAACTGCAAGTGTTGGAAGCAGAGGACAGTGTGGGATTTCCCAGGGAAGCAGCTCCAACACTGCTCTGTTCTTCCCCTGCTCAGTTTCCTCAGAAATCACCATTTTTTTCTTCATGTTTGGTAAAGGTTCCTAAATCTCCTTGCCATCAAGTAAAGGAGACACTAATTCATTATTTCCCAAAGATCTTTGTCCCTGAGGACACCCCTACACAGAGAGTTCCAGAAAACCAAATCCAAACTGAACTGAGGCACGGCCGCGTCGGAAATTACTTGGAAGACTTTCAGACCTGTGTCTTCAATCTATTTCAGAATTATGTTGACCTTGATCACTTCCCTTTGGCTTGATCAGAAGGGCGTGTCTGAGAATGAATTAAGCTTGGCTGAATTAATGCCACCTTTGATCCTCGTTAAGTTTGGACACTGAGGCGTTTAGGCCGGCCTAAGTTCTTCCGCCGTAAAAATCAGTGCTGAGGGCTGAGGGAAGGCTGGAAATCTGCACAGGAACTGCTGGAAAAAACACTCAGACTGAGATAACGTTTTTGCTAGAACATGCCACCAGCAAATTCTGCTTTGTGGCAGCGTGGACACTTTTCCTGGGAACCACAGAATGGTTGGATGGGGCTTGGAGCAGCCTGGTCTCGTGGGAGGTGTCCCTGCCCATGGCAGGGTTTGGAATGAGATCGTCTTTAAGGTCCCTTCCAACCCAATTATTCCATGATTCTGTGATATTGGCAGAGCAAGTGCCTTGTCTTTTTCTTTCCCACTGATCCATGGATGCCTTTCCAGGACAAGACCACTCAAATGTTCCCAGATTTTGCTTGGCACCGGGATATTGCCTTCATCAGAGTCATTCCGAAATTCAGATTAAACCTCACTTCAGCACAGACTGATGCAGCTTTGCACAATGTCTGCACAACCCCAGCACCTGGAATGGCAGAGAAATGCCATGAAAATCCACGAAATGTTGCTTCCTCCACACCTTTCCTACATGAGTTTGGAACGGCTGCTAAATGCCATTTTTTGGAATATGTCACATAGAATCCATCAAGATCATGCAAAATCTACATTTTCCCTGACAATCTTCACTGGATTTTTTATTCCTTTTACCCTTAATCAGATTAGCTAAAGAGGCTCAGCCCTTTCAGCATCTCTGATGGTGCTCCCTAAATAAAGGTCCCAAGAGGATCAAAAACAGGGGAACATCAATATGGCTGATTTCTCATGGAATCACCACAAGAAATCTGGGATGTTTGTCACCTGTGTCAGCAGAAATCACTGCCTGACATCCCCTCTAGCAAAAGAGTGGAGCTGTGCTCGCTAAAATCCTGCAGTGTGAAATAGGACCTGGGAGAAAGGAAAACAATCAGGAAAAATCTGCCCTGTGAGGTTATTTTGAATTCATTTGACCCAGTGAACTCAGGCAGAGCTGTCTCTCCAGGAACTGGACATATTTAGTGCCTGCTGTCTAAAATCAGCATCCCATGGATGTCACAAGCCTGGACATCAGCTCTGTTTGCCATCCAAGAAAGAAAAAGCTCTGATCCATGGACCAAATTCATCCCGAACTTTCCAACATGTTTAGGGCATAGAAAAAAAAAAAATCTTATTTTCTGCTCCTTTCCACACTGACGTGGCATTAGGCATCCACCTTTTCCTGCTTTTGTGAAAGATTTCCCCCACAGATCATGAAGTCATTGCTTAATCTGAATTTCCTTACAATTTGGACTATTAGAAGAAATCAAGGAATTCTGTTTTTCCTCCCTGCTCAGCCATTTGTCTGCTGCTTTTCCTGGTTGCTGAAATCCAGGTGTGATCACAGAGTCCAAAGCTGCCAATCCAGCACCTTTTCCACCGCACGACAAAAGCTTGGGGGGAAAAAATAAAAAGCAATAAAGAATAATTTTCAAAATAAATAAAATAAGCAAGCCCTGAAACACTCAGGCCCTGTCATGAAGGACTTTCAATAAACATTCAGAGCTTGTTCCTGTGTTGCTGAGGCTTTACCTCTCAGAAAGTACAAAATGTCAATCAGGATTTTCTCTGCTGGAAGCAGGAACCCAAATCTCTATGGAAACCAGACGGAGGTGACGGTGCCTATGGAGAGGTTTTCTGCATAGATTTCCATCCTCACAGTTTACGTTTGCTGGAGATTTTATTGCCACTGTAGTTCTGGAACAGATAAAAAATGTTTTATCTTCCCTGGACTGCAGATTCTGACGTCATTGTTCCCTCTCCTTCCTTCTCCCTCCTCCAGCCTCAGTCAATGAATCCTTTGGTTTTACTTATTTACTGCCACATTAGAAAAGATTAAATTATTGATGTAGGTGAAAAATGAATCCGATCCAATGAATCCCCTTCACAGAGGATGTCAGGGTATAATGAGGATTTGCAGCCTCCCAGGATGGGTTTGAACAGGGAGGTGCAAGCAGAGGGGATATTTTGGGAGTAGACAGGGGCCCCACCACAGCACAAATATCGGTGGGAGAATATAAAAAAGGCGTTTTTTTCAATTCAAAAAGTATCATATCCTGACTCCATTCAGCCCTGACTTCTTGGGAACACAGCCCCAAATTTTCCTGATAGGCAGCTGATCTCAGAACCCTCCAGCATCTCATCCTGAGCATTCCAGAAGAGCATCCTGCTCACAGTTCCTTTTCTTGCCAGAAGCCAAGCCAGGAAACAAAGCCCTCGGAGCAGCTCTGTGGGTGGGTGCTTTCCCTTTCTCCTTTGTTGCTCAGTTTCCAGCTCTTGAGTGAGACAAAAAGAGAAATTGGTGAGTTATTCAACATCTGAGGAGCTGAAGGGCTGAATCCACCACTGGCAAAAAAGTTCAGGAGTTGTTCTGTGCCTGCCGTGGTGGAGCCTGGGATTTGAAATGGAGTTTGGCCGTGCACAGGGTTGAAAGATTAGAGGCAAATCTTCAAATTAAAAAGCTCCCACGCAGCGAATATGTGAGGGGCAGGGCTGTGGAGTGTAACAGCACAGAACTTCTTTCTCACGGGAATCCTACTGAAAGTTATATAAATATAAGTTTCATGTTTGTGAAAGTGGTTTTGGAAAACAGACGATCAGAGTCCTGTCCAATCAGCCCCAGGGGGGTGGACTGGTCTCAACCATTCCAAACAGTCTTCTGATGTGTATATAAATCTGTTAATTAATTAAATAAACTTACTTAGCATTCTTTCTCGAGATTGCTCCGATCCTTTGCTCCGCTTTCGGTCCAACAGCGACAGTGGAGTGCCGAGGGAGCACAGAGGAGTGAAGGGTCAAGGGACAGACTTCACAAGCTGGATGGATATAAAAAGCAGCGTGACGTGGCCGTGACGACCGTGCAGTGAAAGTGGAGGTGACAAACCACGAGGACCTTGGCCCTGCTCCTCATGGAGGCATTAAATCCCTGCCAAAAACCGACTGCAAATCAACGGGAACTGCCGCTCCTGGGGTAGGGGTTTAATAAATGTCCCTGCAGGAGATGCTGGGAATGGTGTCAGCTCTGAATCCTGCTGCTCTTTGGTCCTCAAATACGAGTCACCACCTGTCCCCTGCTGGAGAAGGTTTTCCTGTCGCTCATCCCATGCCATGGGAAGGGAAGTGGCCACCCACCCATTTCTGTGTTACTGCCTGAAAGTGCCAGAGGTTTTCATGGAATCACGGAGTGGTTGGAGTTGGAAGAGACCTTCAGGACCATCTTGCTCCAATCCTTCTGCAATGGGGCATCTTCCACTATCCCAGGTTGCTCCAAGCCCCCTCCAATCCAGCCTTGGATGCTTCCAGAGATGGGGCACCCACAGCTTCTCCGGGCAGCATGTGCCAGGGCCTTACCACTCTCACAGCCAAGCATTCCTTCCCAATATCCCATCTATTCCTCTCCTCTGGCAGTGGGAAGCCATTCCCTGTGTCCTGTCCCTCCATCCCTTGTCCCAAGTCCCTCTCCAGCTCTCCTGGAGCCCCTTTAGGCACTGGAAGGGCCTCTAAGATCTCCCTGGAGCCGTCCCTTCTTCAGATGAACTCCCCCAGCTCTCCCAGCCTGGCTCCATGGCAGAGGGGCTCCAGCCCTCGGAGCATCTCCGTGGCCTCCTCTGGACTTGCTCCAACAGATTTCATTCTGGTGTATTCAATGGCATTGCAGAGGAAATTCCAGAAAACTCCATTTCCCTTGGGAGAATGATATTGTCCCCCTGCTTCATGGGAACATTATTTATGGTACACGGCAACTCACAGGTCACGCCCCAAACTATTTTCAAAGCTCTTCAAGTGGTGGAAACCTCACATTTTCTCAGTTTAGCTCATTTTCACCAGTGGCTGGAGAGAGTAAGGTGGCTCCTTCCTGCCTGCAGAAGCCTTTTCTGGACTGGAAGTTTCGGAATATGGGAAATTGGTTTGTAAAAATTGGTGCAAAATTTCTCCACATTTTTTTCTGTCACTGACACTCAGATTCATGACTTTCATTTCGTCTCCTTCCCTGTTCACTGATAAGATTGTCCATGGGGCCATGTTTTAAACAGGGCTCCTGCTGTGATCAAAGGTATTTTCTTCATGTTGCTGTTATTAATACATCAAAAATGCTTTCTGCACCAGTAATTTCTCCTTGCACAACCCTTTTTTGTCTAATTTGTCCTCCCACTCATCACTCTTATTTCACAGCCAGTAATGCCCTATTTTAAACCTTATAAATCTCTCAACTCCACTCAGGCCTGTCCTGTGTCTCCTCAATAGGTCCTTGCCCAGACAGAGCAGAGGCCATGGGCTTGCATCTGGCTGATGGAATATCTGACGTCATCATCATCCATGATTTTGGAGAGTATTTGTCTGTACCCTACAAATAAATCCCTCTGTTGTCGTAACTTACACCCTCCTGGGACCTCAGAGATTGAGCTTTCCCCTTTCTAAGTCTGAATTTCACTGAGGCAATTCCATCACTGCAAGGACCACCCCTGAAGGAAATTCCCCAGTGTCCACCTGCATCTGTTCTCTGAAAAAATTCCTTTTTCTATATCTTTGCTGGGACTCTTTTACTGAATGCCGAAGCTGAGTTCTTTCAACCGAAACGTTTTTGAACGGCAACGCAGAGAAATTTCTGCTGGGGGTGAGCTCAGATCTTCGCTTAGGGAATTATCTGCACTCCAGGATGTGGGAAAAAATGCGGAAACCAAGTTGTGCCACAGGCAGGGCACTGCTGAGAGTGCAAGGGACATGAATGGCTTGGGGAGGTAAATGAGATCCGAGCGCTTCCATGGCTGCTGTTGCTACGGAGACGCTTCCTTGGCATCTGCATAACGAGCACTCCCCTGCCATTAACGCGGGGAGAAATGAGGCTCCCAGGTACCAAGTGATGAGGAGACAGAAAGACACAGCCGGAATTTTAAGAGGGAAAACACCCTCGGAGACTTCGACAACCAAACAAATCCAAAGCTCTTCTCACATGCGTGGGATTGAGGAGGGGTTTCCACACCGGTGCTGTTCGTGTGTGACGGAGCCTCTGAGCCAAAAGCAGAGTGAGGATGGTGAAGAGAGATCTGAACCACTCTTTTTTTTCCTGCATGCAGCAAATATTTAGGTCAGGAGCTGAGATTCTCTGCATCTGGGTGGAATTTGTCTTTTCTACTCTTCCCAGCAAGAATTCTCTGCCATGAGCTATTTGGGGGGCTAAGGAGGACGAAGCATAACATTATTGAATTGTTCAGGATGAAAGGGACGTTAAAGATCATTCACATCCCCTGCAAAGGGACACCTTCCACTAGACCAGCTTGCTCAGAGGCCCATCCAACCTGGCATTGATAGGAAAAGTTTCCACAAATTTATCCAGAACCTCACACACACCAAGAGAAAGATCCACACTGTGTGAAATGGACTTTGCATCTCAGCCCTGTCCTTTTATCCCTCCAAATAAGAGGTAATTCCACACATGCCACAGGTGTGGGCCTGGCTCAGGACTCAGGAGAGGTAGGACAGGAATGGCTGGGGCAGCTGGAGGAGATGGAGCAACAGGACCACAGAGAATTTGGAAATTCAGACCTGGAATTGTCTCTTGAGGCAATTCAGACCTTGGAGAACCCATTTCTGTAGGATGATTTCAAGGGGGTCCCAGCCCTGGTGTTTTTTGGGTTGTCTTTGCCTGATTTCCTGCTGTGCCAGCTCCAGAATCTTCTAGAAAAGCAGCTATCATGGTTATCAGTCCATTCCACAGATTTTTTCCACTTATCTGGAGTGATGTGCTGAGCGTTTTAAAATGTCTCTAATAAGTGAGTCCAAAGCTGCCCTTGCAAGAGAGAATTTTGAGCTCCCTGATGTCTGTGTTTATCTTTTCCTTGGTTTGGGATTTTTCAGGGGAAAACAAGGGATTGTTCTGCAGCCCCAGCCTGCCTTAGCTCCCAGCTTTAATCAAAGACATCCATTCTTTCACCTCTAATTATCTGCAATTGTGGCCTAATTTGCATTGTGCCCTTTTCCTGAAATGACACAGTAAAAGCATTTTCTCATTATTTCCCTGCCTTTATTCCCTATCATTGATGCTGTCAGGATGACTCAGTTCTAGACAAGGATTTTTGTCTGAGAACCTCAGGTTTCCTGTCAGTCCCTGAACCTTTCAGCAGCCTCTTTGGCATGATTAAAGATGCTGCTTTGTTGACCTGTTAATCACATCCTTTTCCCAGTGCTGGACTGCTGGGATGCTTTCCAAACTGGGAAAATGATGCTGAGAAGTCTCTGGGTGATTATTAACTGTCCACAGCGATGCTGCCAGAGCTGTTTGTGCTCCAGTCACAGGTGCCCAGGCTGGCACTCGGGTGAATCCTTCCAACCCTCCCACCCTCAACCTGCTCGTCTCCAAGACACAAAATCATGGAATGGTTTGGTTGGAAGGGACCTAAAAGATCATCAAGTTCTACCCCCCGCCATGGGCAGGGACACCTTCTACTCTCCCAGGCTGCTCCAAGCTCTGTCCAGCCTGGCCTTGGACACTTCCAGGGATGGGGCAGCCACAACTTCTCTGGGAAACCTCTGCCAGGGCCTCACCTCCCTCACAACCAAGAATTCCTTCCCAGTATCCCATCTATCCCTGCTCTCTGGCAGTGGGATGCCATTCCTTTTGTCCTGCCCCTCCATCCCTTGTCCCCAGTCCCTCTCCAGCTCTCCTGGAGCCCCTTTAGGCACTGGAAGGGGCTCTGAGGTCTTCCTGGAGCCTTCTCTTTTCCAGCTAAACATTCCCAGCTCTCCCAGCCTGGCTCCATAGGACAGTGGTTGTTTTCCTTGCCACACAACCCCAATCCAGTTGAGGCTGCAGAAGAGCAAACATCTGTTTCTGGCAGGGATTAAGAATTGTCTGGGATAATCTAAAACTCTCTCCCCCATCCCTTTGAAACAAACCAGCTCAACTCTCCTGCTTGGAGTTTTACAGACTCCTAATGAAATCTTCCTGAATATCATCCCAGGCTGGAGCTTCCCCGTTCTGTCTCCGAGGTTTTCTTTGCTGCAGGGGCTTTTATCTGTCTGTTCCTTTGAAAGTCCCCGTCTGCTGCCTGTTCCCAGCTCGCTCTCTGCCTCACATATGTGAAGCTCAAACATTTTCCCTCACAGCTCCTGCCTGTTTACTGCAGTATTAAAAAAAAAAAAAATAATTAAAAAACATCAACCCAAGCCAGGCAAAAATGATGATTAATGGCCTCATGCAAAGACAGATCAGCCATCCACAATCTGTGTCAGCACCACGGCCGAGTTCTCTTTTCTCCTTCCTGTGTGTGTGTTGCCTTTTTCTGCTTTTTTTTCTTAGATGGCTCCAGAAGTCGATCATTATCTTCTGAAACTCTGCCTCCCTCTGGGACAGATGGAGCTTATGAAAATGATAAAGGGGAAAAGAGGCAGCGTTAGTTCAGCTCTGCTAATGGAAAAACATCTCTGGATGTAATTGGGAATGTGAACATGGAACAGGGGCAGCAGGAGAGGGAAGGGGTGAAGATACCAGGATACTCCTTCAGGGGGAAAAAGGGGTCTTACCATAGTTGTAAAAACTCTAAATGTGGTTTTTGTCCTCTCAGAGCTGCTCACCTGAAAGGCCAGAGCCAAAACCAGTCAGAGAGAGACCCATGGGCGGCCTCAAGTTGAGCATTCCCCAGCAAAAAGCCTCAGAGAAGCAACAACAGCTGACAATCGATGTCATCTGACAGCCTTGGCCACTACCAGGCCAAGATCCAGACCCAGCATTCCTGGTTTGTCTCCCAGTTTTGCCTTCTCCTCAAATGGGCAGGAGAAAGAGCAGTGTGGGAGCAGATGGAACTCCAGAGGGAACAGGCAAAGCTTCCCTGAGGACAAGGACACAGATGGGCCACTGCAGCAGGAGCTGAGGGAAGAGCCTGAAGGGCTTCCCTCCTTTTCTGCTCTGAAACCTCAGGCAAATCCCTTTGTTCCCTGGGATCTCTGTTTCCTCCCCTGCTCCCGTCTGCTCGGTGGTTCTGTAGGGTGAAGAGGTTCCTTTCATTGCTCAAGTCTTGATCCTACAGAGCCTTGATTTTGTTCTGGGCAATGGGATGGTCCTGGAATGTGAAGAGCAGCTGTTCCTGTCCAGAAGTGGGAGGAACTTCTTCCCAATATCCCATCTAACCCTGCTCTCTGACACTATAAAGCCATTCCCCCTTGTCCTGTCCCTCCACTCCTTGTCCCAAGTCCCTCTCCAGCTCTCCTGGAGCCCCTTTAGGCACTGGAAGGGGCTCTGAGGTCTCCCTGGAGCTTTCTCTTCTCCAGGCTGAACAGTCCCACCTTTCTCAGGCTTTTCTCATGGGACAGGTGCTCCAGGCCTCAAATAATTTTTGTTGTCCTCCTCTGGAATCACTCCAGAGCTGGCAGCCTGTGAGGTCACAGAAACCAGAGCTCAGCGTGCAATAGTTAAAGAGCACAGGGTTAGATGGGATATTGGAAAGAAATTCTTCCTTGTGAAGGTGGGGAGGGCCTGGAATGGAATTTCCAGGGAAGCTGTGGCTGCCCCATCCCTGGAAGTGTCCAAGGCCAGGTTGGATGGAGCTTGGAGCAACCTGGGATAGTGGAAGGTGTCCCTGCCCATGGCAGGGGTGGGACTGGATGAGGTTTAAGATCCCTTCAAACCCAAACAATTCTATGATTCCATTGGTTTTAACATGTTTTTGGTGGAGAAGACAAGAAAGTTAGGAAGAAGCTCCTATATTGTCTCCTTTTCTTACTCATTCCCTCTGGAGAAAAATGAAATTGCAGCAGAGATGTACTGGATTCTGCCTGCAGATCTGGATTAAATCAGGATGCAGTTTAGAGACAATAAAACCTTGCTCAGCAGCCAGGTCCAGCACAGTTAATATGACATCAAAAGGACTCCTTTTTGCAGATGGAATGTCAATCTCAGGCTGGGGAAAAGGAAGGCCATGAGATCGCTGAAATCGAGCAGCGGCCAGGAGGCGCAAACTCATCTGTTATCATCCAGAACATTATTTTTACCTGAATCCTAAATGAAAAATGAGTCTCTTTGGTGTTTTCTGAGTATTATTCTGAGTTTTATACAATTTTTTTATATTTATTCTCTGCCTCCTCCTTTCAGGAAAGTCATCCACAGAGCAGAGTGAAAAGGTACTGAACCTTGAATCCGAATGTTTTGGAGGCAGTTGATATCCTCACTTTTGAAATTGGGTTTGATTTTTGCAAATTCAAAAGAAAAAAATCTGCCTAAGGGTAAGGTTTGTATTCAAGGAGAGAAAAGAGCGGGAATCTGGCCCTGGAGTTTTCCACTGCGTGTTTTTGTTGAGGAGGAAGAACAGTCAACGTGTAAATGCATTAATGAGGTAAATAAGGACAGGAATTGTACAGGCTGTTCCAGGCTGGGGAAAGACATTCTTGAGGAGAGAAAAATACATTTTGTGCTGATAATTTGTGTGTCAGTATCCAGCACACATTTCCTGCTGGGATCTTATACACAGGGAGAGATAGGGTTTGCTTGGAGAAGAAAATATAATAATAATAACAATAATAATAACAACAGTAATAATAATAGTTCATAGCTACCTTAACTTTGTCATGTCTCAGAAGAAAAAAATAATAAAACAATGTTAATTCAATTTCCAACCTGAACTTTGGATTTTTCCACTCTGAAAAATGTTTTTTTTATTTTTCTCTGTCACGTAAACTCCATCATTTTTGCCTATTTAAACCTGTGAATTTTCCAGAAATCCAGCTCTAAAACTGGATTTGATTTTAGATTTGGTGATTTGGTCACCAGCACTTCACATAATATTTTTTACTCCAAACTGGGTAATGAACATGAGCTCAGCTGGCAGTCCCTGAAATCTGGTTTTCCTTGAAAAATGTTCTGGACTGATTCCAGGGAATCAGTTGTTACTACACTCCTGACTGGTAAATGCAGGATAACAGAATATCTTGAGTATTTTAAATTGCATTTGACACTCGAATCAACTGCTGTTCTCCACTGACTTTAAAAGCATATTTATGAAAATAAACAGCCAAAGCTCACCTGAACCCTATAATTCAATAAAGGTCAATTCCTACCCTGTAGGGCTGAATCAGGGTGTTGGTATAACATGAAAAAACCCACACAAACAACCAACCACAACACCAAAAAAAAGCCCAAAGTCAAGAAAAACAGAAGGACAGGTGGATTTGACTTTCACTTTAGGAACAAAGAGGTGGATTTTTTTCATGTGCACTAACAGGGGTCTTGCTTAAGTGCAGGGTCAGTTTGAAGTGGTTCATCCAAAAGACTTTTACAGATCACAGGCTCCATACATGAACTGGTTTTATCCAGCTCGAGGACAGTGAAAAGCTGGAAAAGACTTTCCAACTCCATAACAGCCTCTCCTGACTTCTGCAATTTGTGGCCTGACCTACTTCACCAGACAGGTTATTAAAGTCCCCCAGCAGCTCCTATACCTGCCTGACAGCCAGAGCTTCTGCAATAATTCTCTTTTGAAATACCCCCAGTCCCTTTCAGAAAGATCCAGCTGATAGAAAAGGGAATCTATTCCCATGGTTATTTATGCTACTAACCCAAGTTTGTACCACATTTTCAGTTTGATAATATTTATGTTTGGCTTCCAGGCCTTGGATTCGGATCTGACTTCATGCAACAAATGAAAGATCACCCAAACCATTGAGCTGTTCTAGGTGCCTCTGCTCCTCATGGATTTTATTCAAGTCATAGGTTCACAGAATCATTTAGGTTGGAAAAGACCTCTAAGATCACTGAGTCCAAGCACTAACCCATGTCCCCAAAGTGCCACACCTCCAAGTCTGTTAAATTCCTCCAGGGATGATAACTCCACACTGTTCCAATGTTTGACAAACCTCTTGATAAAGAATTTTATTTCTGACATCCAATCTAAATCTCCCTGGCATAACTTAAGGCCCTTTCCTCTTATCCAGTTCAACATTAAATTAGGGACGATTGTCCAACCTCCCAGCACCACCTTGGAGTGGAAAGGGACCTTCCTAATATCCAATCTAAACCTATTCCCTGTCAATTTGAAGCCATTCTCCCTTGCCCTGTTATTCCATGCTTCTGTAAAAAAAATCTCTCCATCTTCCTTAGAGGCTCTGTTCAGGTACTGGAAGGCTACATCTAGGTCACCTCAAAGCCTTCTTCAGGCTGAACAATCCCAATTCTCTCATTTTTTTTCCTCAGAGCAGAGCTGCTCCATCCCCCTGATCAATTTGGTGGCAGTTTGTGAATCCTGTTTCTAAGGGGGTCATGCTGGTGGGATGTCACTCCTGAGCTGGATCCCTCCCTCAATAAATGGGTGTCCTAGGCTGCAATAGAAGTTGTATTCTATTACCATCTCCACAAGCTGTTAAAGCAGGTGGGGCAGTGTTCATTATCTCCTGATGTGATTCTTCCCTGGTAACTCCCTCGAGGGCTACCTCTGTTAATGGGCCATCAAGAACCCATGACTCGTGGAATGGGAATTACTTCCCATTACTTCATTGGAATTACCTCATCCCATTGTAACATGCTCCACCCAGGGAGGAGGAGCCAGGCATTCCCACCTGGATATAACCTGGGCTTTGGAACTGCACAGGCAGCCCCTGCCTACTGGATTCCCAGAGGGCAAGAGCTACCACTGGACCCTCAGGTGAAGACCAGACCCTTCTACAGGATCACTGCTTCAACAGAACCACTTCATTTGGAGTGCTACCACCACCCTGACTAACAGGGTGTCAGGTTGTATCCTGGCTCTGTCAGTGTTTCTTGCATTATTGCGTTTATTTTAATTTTCCTATTAAATTACAATTCTGATTTGCGATCTCCCACTGGTTTGTTTTCAAACCAGTACAATGGGATATGATGGAGCCTCTCCTGGATGCTCCACAGCCCAAGCCCTGCAGAGCCTGACACCACCTGAACTTTGCTTTTTAATTGCATTGTGTGATCTCTGTTAGCTCGGGGCATCTCGGGTGTGCTCAGCTGAATCGTGGCTCTTCCCCAGAGCTGCTCGCCTCCGTAACAGTCCTGCCAGCTCTCATTAACACCTTCCCAAAGGTAATCCAGGCAGACACTGCCATCCTGGTGCAGCCCAACACCGGTCATTTCCTGGGAACAGCAGGATTCATTAGGAATGAGCGCTGGAGAAATCCGCAGCGGGCAGATGATACAGAAGTAAATGGGGAGAGACTTCAGATGCACCTCGCGCATCTCTAATGGATTTGCTTGCCAAAGGGAATGACAGCTTTGATGGGATGGTGCTTTTTTTTTTTTTCCCTGTTGGAACAGTGAGTCCCAGACTCTGAGCACAGCACAGCTCCTTCCACAGGCTCTGAAATGGAGATGAAAGCAAATTGTTAATCAGTTGTGGGTTAGCAAAAGTGCCGTGCTGAGAGGCAGCTGAGGTGGCACCAGGCTGTGATGTTCCTCTGGACTTTCCAGACTGAAAGTTTCTCTTTTAAAGAGGCAGCAAGAAACTGGAGCTGACTCTTCTCCTCTACTCTGCTGTTGTGAGAGTCTGCCTGGAACACTGTGTGCAGTTCAGGGGTCCACATCAGAATGATGTGGAGCTGCTGGAGTGAGTTCAGAGGAGATTCTCCTGGAGCTGGAGCCCCTCTGCTCTGGAGCCAGGCTGGGAGAGCTGGGAATGTCCAGCCTGGAGAAGAGAAGGCTCCAGGGAGACCTCAGAGCCCCTTCTGTTGGAAAATATACCAAGTCTAAATTTTTTTTTTCATAACTTCAGTCAGTCTTTACAGAATCACAGAATGAACCAGGTGAAGGCCTGATGAGTTTAACATCTCACCAAACTGAGGGCAGCAGAAGAGATACACAAGAGATAACAACCATCAAGAGCTATCAAGGACCATTAATGAACATCAGCTCTAAACAATACCCCTGACATAGACAGAGACATCTCATTGGGGAAAGACTGATAAGAGAAGCAAGCAATGAGGACTTAATTAGCATCAGAAGAGATCTGTAACCAATAGGAAAGCAAATACTAAGAACTAAGTAACTTGGAACCAATGAACATTTAACCAATGGATTCCTATGGGTTTTGGATTGTATAAAGTTTGGGAAAAATCCTGTAAAACTCATGTGTGATGGAATGATTTTCTCTGCATACCCGGGCTATGTGTTGGGGAAAGGATTCCTGTTGCACATCCTGGCCAGAACATCATTCTGTGCCTTGATTCTCTAACACTAAAAATGTTGTTGTAGAGTTTTTGTTTTTCCTGCAGTTTTGGTGACACTTCCAGTGCCTAAAGGGGTCCAGGAGAGCTGGAGAGGGACTTTGGAAAAGGGTCTGGAGTGCCAGGACAAAGAGGAATAATTTTGAACTGATGGAACGTAGGTTTAGATGGGATGTTAGGAAAAAATTCTTCCCTGTGAGGGTGGTGAGGCCCTGGCACAGGTTGCCCAGAGAAGCTGTGGATGCCCCATCCCTGGAAGTGTCCAAGGCCCAGTTGGACAGGGCTTGGAGCACCCTGGGGTAGTGGAAGGTGTCCCTGCCCATGGCAGGAGGTGGAATGAGGTGATCTTCAAGGTCTCTCCCATTCCAAACCATTCCATGATTCTGTGATTCTGACAGGGAGCCACAGCTGCTCGTGGAGGAGGTTCTTCCCTTTCCAGTCATAGCCAAGCTCGAGTGCAAACTGCCTGTGATGCTTTTAAAAAGTGATGATGAAAGAGGAAATTTTATATTTATATAATCTAAGAGATCCTGTGGATAATTCTGTATTCTATAAACTTACACACTGGAAAGTTTAAAGGAAACCTCTCCTGCTCTGGAGAGACAAGAAGTCAAAACTAACCAGGCTAATGAGGCCAAGCCAATAAAGACATGAAAAAATTTGAAGTTCTTCATCTATAATTCAGTGGGGTCACATCATCCCACCAGGTCCTTGGACAAAGACGTGTCCCCAGCTGGGATTTCCTTGCACTATTTTAGATTCCTTTGGGATGTTTGCTGGGCAATTGGGCTCTGGATTGCAGCGATGTAGAAGTTGGAGAGGTTGTGGCCTTTCTTCAGCAGAGGCTGGGGCAGAGGATTTGTTCTTAGGCAGCTAATGAGTGTCTGGGGACATTTTAAGGTGTCCCTGTGACCTGAAAAGGGACCCATTTACCCAACAGCTCCCAAAGGGCTTTATCAGGCAGGAACAACCCAAGAAATTAACACTGCTGCTTCTCATTAAAATGAGTCCCTTAAAATGCAATAAAAGGGTGCCTCAACCCATCCAGCAAGGCCAGGGAACTGCCCAGGTGTCAGCAGCACTCATTGCCCACACCAAACTCTTGTTTAAAGCTCCAGCAGGCGTTTTGCAACTCTCTCTCCCAGCCATCCTGCCCAAGCCTGGCATTTTGCTTGTTATTCCTGATTTTTCTGCAGGGAAACCAGTGCTCAGAGCCGTTTCTCTGTTTTCAAGGACACTGTGCCTACATTCCTGACCTCCAAGATACTCTCCTGCCTCCAACTGCATTGTTGACTCACCAGCATGTGAGGATCTTGCAGCTTTTTAGGTGTCTGAGGCTGCAGGACACCCACACTTGCACTATTTGCTTTTTGTTAATGCTAACACAGTGAGATGGACTCTAGGAAATGGTAATTTCTGTCTTCAGGGGTGGACAGAGCTAAAATCTCCTCGTGGGTCTGCACTGAGTGCCTACCAGAAGGACAGGACATCCTTTCTTCGTGTTTGCAGATTGCTTTGAGTTGTCTGAATGTAAAATATCTCTTGGGAAGAAAAGAGGCAGCCTTGGATGAATTTAACTTCTTGGGAACTGGGAGAAAAACGGTGACCTCCAGCAAATGCTGTCATCCCCAAGTTCAGCACCTGTGAATGATGAATTTGTGATTCAGCCCTGATCCATGTACACAAATGTCTTGTAGGACTCTATTGCTCAGCTCGACCCCTTAACAGCAGGGAAACCCAGGCATTTCCAAATGTGATTCATCTCTCAGCATTCAGCTGGTTGCTCTAGGATGAGAGGAATTACCCTCTGGAAGTGCCTGTTGATTGCAAAGGGAGCTCAGGGTGGCTGTCACAGATGGCTCCATGTGAGGAGTCTCATTCCTTGTGTATAGAGGAACAACAGGGCCCAACCAGAGCTAAGTGCTGCTGTAAAATCTGTAATAATATCTGCAACAATAAAGGGAGCTGCTGCTGGGTGCGAGCTGTGTGTTGCCTTCTCTGGGTGCTGAACTGATTTGTCGGTCCTGTGCCTGCTCCTGTTTGCATTCCCAGTGTTTATCACCACAGGAGCCTTCATGGAAAGCTTGGGAGAAGGTGCGAGGTGTCCTGCACACAAAGTGATAGAATTATAGAATATCCTAAGTTTGGAGGGATCCACAAGAACCATTGAGTCCAGCTTCTGGCTCTGCACAGGACAACCCCAACAATCGCACCCTGTGGCTGTCCAAATGCTTTTTGAGCTCTGTCAGCCTTGGTGCTGTTACCATTCCCTGGGGAACCTGTTCCAGTGCCCAAACACCTTCTGGATTAAGATTTTTTTCTTCATATCCGACCTAAACCTCTCCTGACATGATTTCAGGCCATTCCCTCAGGCTCTGTAGGGTCACCACAGAGCAAAGATCAGTGCCTGCCCCTCCTCTTCCCATCATGAGGAAGCTGCAGACCCCAACGAGGTCTCACTTCAGCCTCCTCTTCCTCAGCGGAACAAACCAAGTGACCTCAGCAGCTCCTCCCATGGCTTCACCTCCAGACCCTTCACCATCTCCACGGCTCTCCTTTGGCACTCATTCCCTTATACTCCTTAAATTCATGTACAGGCATTGTTGAGAGCCTGCTTTGAGCAAGTTCTTCAGGGCTTTGCAAGATTTCTCCAGGGCAGCTGGACACCACCAGACTCTCACTCCAAAGGTTTTTATCCATAGCAGACATCATGTCTGTGGATATAAGGATGTTATAGATAACAAATAGGACTCACTACTCACTGCTTCCAAGGAGCCAAGTTCAGTAGAAGGAGGTGTTTTTTCCTCTCGGTTTTGTATAATTAAGAATATTTTGATGGCTCTGTGTTGACTCAGTGGGGTGGATCTGCCTGTGAGACCTCACCTGCAGGACACCAGACTAGAGAGCATCCCTGGACCAGCATTTGTGCCAAGGCTGCACCAAAAAAAGGTGTGGCCAGGTACCACCACATGGGCACAACTATTCCTCTGTGGGTGGTGAAGACTTGGGCATTTCTGGCCAGCTTGTGTTGTGTAATCCTGGAATGGTTTGGGTTGGAATGGACCTGAGAGATCATCTCATTCCATCCCCTGCCATGTGCAGGGACACTTTTCACTACACCAGGTTGCTCCAAAGCCCCATCCAATCTGGTCTTGGACACTTTCAGGGATGGGGCAACCACAACTTTTTTGGGAAACCTGTGCCAGGGCCTCACCACCCTCCCAGGGAACAATTTCATCCTGATATCCCATCTAACCCTCCCCTCCTGGAGCCTAAAGCCATTATTGCTTTCTTCCCACGTGAGTTTGCTCCTTGAACTGAGCCAAACCCCCTCTCTTTCGCTTTCTCATGCCTTTGAAACCTTGAACTCCTGTTTATTTACAATCAGCTGTTCTGTTTAACTGCAGCACTGCCATTTCTTCTCTGCTGTGCTCTGTGCTTCGCTTCCTGGCATGGAACAATCCATTCTTTCACTCTGTTGTTTCCTGTGCCAGGTTATTTCCCTTTAGCTCTCCCTCTACTCCCCCGTCGTGATTCTTTCACTGGAGATCAGCCCCATTCACTCGGGCTCGTGGATCTGCAGCCTGGCCTTTATTGAATGAATCTCTCTGAAGCTCTTATCAGTGCTCCCAACACTCTGCTCATGAATATTCAGGAGCTCAGTGACTGCTCAGGAACTCTAAGAGAAGGCGACAGTGCCAGTCAGCAGCTGCTGCCGAGACTGATCCCAGCCTTCAGCTATAATTACACCCAGAGATGGGTTGTCAGAACAACCCTCACTCACGGATTAGGGCATTCCTGATTTTTCAGGCGTAAAGAGGGAATTCACTTATCACCAGCAACAATATTTCAGGCTTAATATTGCTCCCCTCACAAAAGCAACACTGCCTGTTTCATCCTAAACATCACAGCAATAATACACTAAAAATATAAAGAGTGCAGCCAGGGATGGGGCAGCTGCCTGCAGTGAAATGAAGTGATGAGAATTCACTGAGGCGCTGCTGGGCTCAGTCATCAATAAATGCTATCTCCTGACACCCGCAAATGATAAGATCTGAAAGCAAATGTAAGCAACATTGACTGGTTTTTTTATTGGTTAAGCCTGGAGGATTCACAGCAAGGCCTAAATCCCAAGCCTCAGTGCCTTGGGAAATTGTTCTCCATCAATAACTCTGGGAAAAGGCGTTCCAGGGAAGGACATGGATACGCTACATCAGCTGCTTTGGGTGTCACAGGATAAAGGCCACTTACCCGACTGGGAATCAGCTTTGGGTTCAAGGGAAGGGTGGCAGAACTTGCATTGCTGGACTAAGACTTGAGAACCTTCACCTCTACTCTGTCATCTTATTCTCAACCAAATCCCTTGTTGCACTCCAGCTTGGTCTGTTTATTTGTTTTCTGTGAGAGAAGGAGCAGGAGCTTCCCCCTCTTTCGTAAGATTAAGGGCTTGGAGCAACCTGAGATAGTGGAAGGTGTCCCTGCCCATGGCAGGGGGGTGGAATGAGATGATTTTGAAGATCCCTTCCAACCCAAACCACTCTGTGATGTTATGATTAAATAACAAAGCCAGCAAGACCGAGCTTGTGGCTGTCTTTGGCACGGGACACCCCTTTGTCCTGCCAGCTCTCTCTGCTCTCCTGCTGTGATGATTGGTTTTTACCTCTGGCATCATAATCAGGAGAATTTTGGGATTTCAAAAGCATCCTCTATCCACTGATTTTTGATTTTTAATTCAGGTGTTTCGTGGTGGATCTGGTTCTTTACCCAATGGGTGGTCAGGAACTGGAACAGGCTCTCCAGGGAAGTGGTCACAGCCCCAGTCCTGACAGAGTTCAAGAAGTGTTGTTTGGACAATATCCTCAGTCACATGAGTGATTTTTGGGGTGTTCTGTGCAGGGCCAGGAGTTGGAATTGATGATCCTTTCGGGTCCCTTCCAACTCAGGATATTCTATGATTCTAATCAGAGAATCTCTTTAAACAACTTCTTATCCAAAAGATGTGTATGAGAAGCATTTTGGCTTCAATAAACCAACGTTTTCTAGTGAAACATGCTTTTAAAATCTGGAAAAGCTCATCAGGAAAGCACTGGAAAACTTGGATTCTCTTCTCTGAACATGAGGACTGGACTCAGTTTACTGTGGGGTGCCCACCTGTGCTGGTTGAGTAGGGATCCTACAGCAAGTGGTGTGAGAATGGTCTTAAATCTAAATTGCATTGGGTTCTGGCAGGGAGCATTGGATCAGCGCATGTGGACTGTAAAGCTGAGTACCCAGGAGCAGAATTCACAGCATGGATAGAAGCCCCAAGGTCAGACTCATTCTGAATTCACTGCTTTAGCCCGGGTTTGATAATGAACAGAGATAAACCACTCATCTCTGAGTGATTTACACCCCTGTGCTGGTTTAAGGCAAAGGAATGAGCCGAAAGTGTTGTTCCCAGGGAGAACCGGGAATGAGTCACCACAAGGAGTGAAAGGACTGAGGTAATTCATGCCTGGTTTGACCCCAGGCCAGCAGGCTTTGGATGTCACAGCCCAAATGTGACTGTTCTCTGAGTCAGACCCAGGTAGGAAGTAAAATAGAAGAGGTTAAGCCAGCTTTGAGGTGTTTCAGGTGAGGTGAACAACCCAAAAGCAGCCGTGCCCTGGATGGCACAGCCCTACTGCTGATTGGAATGATGGAGAGGCAAAGGGGGCCATGTGTTATTCCAGGTTTCTTATCTCGATATTCCGCTCTTTTATGGATCCTTTTCCACAGAAATTCACCTTCGAGGATGCATTTCTGATATCATCATGTCAGTCTGGTCCAGAACTATTTAATTTTGAATTTTCTAGTAAACAAGCGGAGACAAGACTTTCACACAAAGCTGTCTGCCCTCGCTTCAGCAGTTCACAACCACCCTTGATCTCTGTTTGTTTCTAAAGACCTGATCTATATTTCATTTAAGATTTACCCACTGTCAGATGGAAGTGTCCTTGGTCTCACCAAACCCTCCAGCTTTGCCTCACTCTGTGTGACAGAACTGTTGGGAGAAGGTTCCATGCCAGAAGTAGGGCACAGGGATTCTGTGGATGATTAAAAACAGGTTTGTTGCTAATGAAGTATCTAAAGATTGCTGATGTGGTATCTAATTTATAAGTCTGTCATATAATTGCAATGCATTATTTTGTAATCAAGTTGTCGTCACCTCTTGAGTCCTGGGTCCAGTTTTGATCCCTTCACCTCAAGAAAGGCACTGAGGGGCTGGAGTGTGTCCAGAGAAGGGAACAGAGCTGGGGAAGGGAATGGAGCACGAGGAGCAGCTGAGGGAGCTGGGAAAGGGGCTCAGCCTGGAGAAAAGGAGGCTCAGGGGGGACCTTCTGGCTCTGCACAACTCCCTGACTGGAGGGGGCAGCCAGGGGTGGATCGGCCTCTTCTCCCAGGCAACAGGACAAGAAGAAATGGCCTCAAGTTGGGCCAGGGGAGGATCAGGTTGGACACCAAGAGGAATTTCTTCATGGAAAGGGTTGTCAAGCATTGGAAGGGGCTGCCCAGGGAGCTGGTGGAGTCCCCATCCCTGGAGCTGTTTAAGAAAACTCTGGACATGGCACTTGGCGGTGTTAGGCCGAGGTTGAACTCAATGATCTTGGAGTTCTCTTCCAACCCAGTCAATTCCATGACTCTGCTACTTTTCTGACTTGCCCAGAAGCACAAGAACAACACCCTAACCATGTTCCATGGCTGCCATTACTCCAAGAGCTTGTTCTGTCTCCCACAGGCTTTTCCTGCCTTATACCCGTTCAAACCTTTCCTCCTCCTCCCCCTGCACCAGCAGAAGATGCAGCTTGTGAATCATCCCCCAGCCCTGGCTTGTTTCCCCCAGTATTTACGGCCCCTTCTAATCTTTACAGCCCTCCCCCAGAGTATCTCTGGTTATGAAATAGCTGCTGCTGATTCTTTTTCCCTGAGAAATAATTCAAGCCCAGAGGGGTCTCTTGGCACCCAGTAGGAAACATTGCTGCCAAAAAAGCAAATCTAAATGCAAATTTAGACCCATTTCAGGTCTCTCCCTGCTGGCAGACGCAGTCAGATCTCACTTCCCCTCTTCTCTCCATTCCAAAACCATGGGTATTTCCTAGATGTCTCCAGTGAGAAGTGGGAAGAGGGAATGGGGTTAAGATATTCCCTGTCACAGTTTTATTTATCAGCAAACAATGTCTATTTCTCACTGGCAGGTAAGATATGCAACTGGGAACTTAGGACAAGGGGGAATGGTTTTACGCTGAAAGATACTAGAATTAACTTGGATATTAGGAAGAAATTGCTTCCTGTGAGGGTGGTGAGGCCCTGGCCCATAGAAGTTGTTGACATCCCATCCCTGGAAGTGTCCAAGGCCGGGTTGGACAGGGTTTGGAGCAACCTGGGATAGCGGAATGTGTCCCTGCCCATGGCAGGGGTTTGGAACAAGATGATCTTTCAGGTCTCTTCCAGCCCAAAACATTCCGTAATTTTATGAGTTTATGAACTTTTATTACTTTTATGACTTTCTATAACTTTTGCCACCTTAGGTCTGGCCTTGCTGCATCTTCCTTTACCCTTCTCCTTTGCTTGGGATTGCACTTGGTCTTTCTCTGCTCCCCATGGTGGCACTGGTGGGAAGCAGGAATGAATTCTGTGTTTTGACCTCAAGTATTCCTGGAAAGAGCACAAAACTGCTGAGTTTCAGTTCAATGATGATGTCCAGACTTGCCTTTCTTTTCTTTTCTTTTCATTCAGTTTTAACCTGATGCAGGGTCTAAGCAGGAGGTTTATTCCCTATGGCTGAAGAATCACAGAGACCTGAACTTAGGAAAAGCTTTCTTGACCATGAAAAGTCTTGGAGAACGGATATTTTCCTCTCTGTGGCTTTCCAAGCATTTTGGGAAGGTCAAAGTATCCTTTTCCCTCCTTCCTCCTTTGAGGTGACAACCTTGTTATCCTCATGTATCTTGACAGGAAATGAAGGCATTGATGAGTTAAAGAACAAGGTAAAAAATAACAGATATCTGCCTAAAAATCCAAGTAAGCAGAATTTAGATATTTATATTCAAGAATCTTTTATAAAAAAGTCTCGCTTGACTCGTCTATGATCTTGAAATATCTTGGTACTGAGGTTCCGGTCTCTGCAGTTCATTATTCACCTAATCCTGAGCTAATGAGAAGTGAAAGCACCACCCACATTAGATAAAACCCAGAAGAAATGGTCTTGTGCTGATAAGTTTGAGTTTTGTGAAGTATTTGAACTTCCAACGGGTGGCACAGAGGAACAGCAGTGCCTGCACAGTGATATCTCCTGTGACCAACTGATAAAAGACGTAAACAGACCTTTGTTTTCACAGATATTGAACTTTCCAGAGGGAAAAAGAAATCTCTTCCAGGCTCAGTTCTAGAGGCAGGGACTTCAAAACAACAAACTTTAGTGTCAGCCTGGAATGGTGGGTTTGTTTATCTTGGTTGCAAAAACAAAAGAAAATTTAAAATGTCAGTTCTGAGTAAAAGGTTTGTTTTCCCTCTTGTGGCATTAAAAAATCATAGCTTAACTCAGCCCAACACACACAGGAACTGAAATATCTCTGTTAAATGAGTAATTAAAAAGGGGGAGTTCAAATGAGTTAAAGATGGGGTTCAGCAGTTTGGGGACAGATTTTGTTCTGGTGCCAAGCAGGAAATCTTGGGAAGAGGCCTCTGCCCCACTGCCCTGGGAATTGTTGGGGTGTCTGACCCACACCAAACTCTTCCCTTTCTTGTTTTCCATGTGTTTTCCTGACCCCTGCACAGTCACCTCCATGCACAGCAGGTTGGGAGGCGTGTGATGGTTTGTGGCAGGAATGAACTGGAATTGTGCCTCAGTAGGGAGCTGGGAGGACTTGGGAGCTGGCAGGTGTAGGCGGATAATGTGGGACCTTGGGCCTCAGGTGAGATGATCCAGAGACCCTGAGATCCTCAGCAAACGCCGTCCTGAGAAACTCAACATTATGGATGTGGAGCTTCTGGAGTGAGTTGATCCACCAAGTTGATCCCAGGGCTGGAGCCCCTCTGCTCTGGAGCCAGGCTGGGAGAGCTGGGAATGGAGAGCTTGGAGAAGGGAAGGCTCCAGGGAGACCTCAGAGCCCCTTCCAGTGCCTAAAGGGGCTCCAGGAGAGCTGGAGAGGGACTTGGGACAAGGGATGGAGGGACAGGACACAGGGAATGGCTTTAAGCTGAAAGTGGGCAGAGTTAGATGGGATGTTGGGAAGGAATTCTTGGCTGTGAGAGTGGTGAACCCCTGGCACAGGTTTCCCAGAGAAGCTGTGGCTGCCCCATCCCTGGAAATGTTCAAGGCCAGGTTGGACGGGGCTTGGAGCAACCTGGGATAGTGGGAGGTGTCCCTGCCCATGGCAGGGGATAGAACAAGGTGATCTTTCGGGTCCCTCCCAACCCAAACAATTCTATGATTCCATGAAAACATTCTGCAATTCCCACCATCATTTCTTAGTTCTTTTAAGTATAGATTTTTAAAATGCTTCAAATTTGTCAGTCCAAAAGATAGAGGTGTATGAACACAAATGTACAAACACAAAAAAGAAATAGTTCTATGAGGGGAATTATCCCAAAACAGGGATCCAGGAGGGATCATCTCTTGGGTGAATAGCAGGGATTAATCCTTTCTATTGTTTCTCTCTCAGTTTTCTGATCATAATTTTATCATTTGTCGGGCTGGCTTGACAAAACAAAGCTCTGAGGAAATGGTATTGCAATCAACACATCTGACATCTCCCTGCCATCCCTGTGATACCCCAGGTGTGCCAAAGGAAGAGGACACAAACTTTGTGCAAGACCCCTGAAACAGGATGAGGGATCACGAGCCCCAGCTGAAGTGAGGAAGATGAGGGGAAACACATTGTAAGACACTCAGACAGTGATGGCTAAGAGATTCCAGGAATGGACAATTTCAGGAAAAGTTTGGGCTAAAAACTGGAGTGAGAAGCAGTGACCACCTCTGAAGGACAAGGATAACCCTTCAAGTTTTGCTTTGGCTTCAAAACAAAACCCAGGCTTTGTAGAGAAATCAGGAGTTGGCCTATGAGATACTGACTTAATTCACTGCTGCTGAAGCCACTATCCTGGGTCCTTCCTTGCCTTATTTCTGGGATTTACAGGTTGAAAAGATGAAGAAAAATAAGCTGTGTTTACAAATGAATCGTGGGGCAGATCTGAACATTACAGGTGTGAAAAGGGTGACAGCAATGCTGCACCACTGCAAAGCAGAGAATGTTGTGGTGAGAGCAAAGTTTCCATATTTACACAAGCTGGGAGTTTATTGGGAATATCACAGACCAGTCCACTCACCTTCAGTCAGGCAAGATGGTGCAACTTGAAATCCCTGCAGGAAAAGTCTGCAAGTACTGTCAGAGCTAGAAAAGGGTTTCTTTTAATAGAAAAGACTGGAAGAGCTTGGCTGGAGCTGGAAGCTGAGTAGGAGTGGGCCTGGTCTGCAGACTCTGCCTCCAGACAAGCAGCAGGAAGAAGGAAGAATAATTTTAGCTGCAGGATGAAGCTGGCACCAGGACAAAGAGCTAAAAACTCATCTTAAATGAATGTTGGCTGGAAAGGAAAACATTTCTAAGCATCAAAGGCAAAGAAAGTTTTGGAACAGCCTCCCAAACGCCCACCAGCTTTGGGGCAGGTTTGAGATCCACGTGTGAGCAGGACTACGGAAAAACCATGGAGTTCAAGGAGCAGAAGACTCTGTCAAGCCAGACATCTGTCTGAGAAAGACATCTTGGCAACGAAAACTGAAAGAAGAGAGTTTTAGATCAGAGAGAAAAAAAAATTCTTTACTGTGAGGGTGGTGAGGCCCTGGCACAGGGTGTCCAGAGAAGCTGTGGCTGCTCCATCACTGGAAGTTCAAGGCCAGGTTGGATGGGGCTTGGAGTAACCTGGGATAGTGGAAGATGTCCCTGTTCATGGCAGGGGGTGGAAAAAGATGGTCTTGAAATTTCCTTCCAATCCAAAGCACTCAATGATCTAAGTCAAATCACTCTGTAAATGCACTGGAGGGATCCTCAAGAATTTGGGAATTCTTGTATCATTCCTGCTCTCTGGTCCTGTTCCACAAGGACATGAATCCTTCCCCAGAGCTGCTCTAAGTTCAGTGCTGGGTGGGTACGTGTGAAGATTAAGAATTTTCCTTTGAAAAATGTCCTGGAGGTATGAAAACACAAATAAGATTTATTTCAAATATATGAACATTCACTCAACGATTGGTTGAGCAATGGAAGAGATTCTCAAGGAAAGGAGTGGAGTCACCATCCCTGGAAGTGTTCAAAAAATGAGGAAATGTGGCATTTGTGGGTATGGTTTAGTGGATGTGGTGGTATTGGATGGAAGTCTGGACTTGATGATCTTGGAGGTCTTTTCCAACTTCAATGATTCTATAATTTGGAGGCCACAGTTTCCCCACTCACAACTTTAATGTGTTTACAGGAGAGAAATATTGCAACAGTGTTTCCACAATATTTTATTGGGGTTTCCATAATGCTGCTTTTTTTTAAATGTAATCTAAATTCCATTTATAATTTTTAAGGATGCTATTGCCTATGGCAGCCATAAAAACCTTTTATTTGTGTAAGGCTTGGGTTAACATTTTCATGCTGCTCAGGAGCTCAGCGGGTTTGTCTCTTTGGGGAGCATCCAAATAAGTCTCAGCACAACCTCTAATGTCACCAGGAAACTTAAATTCTGCAAACTGGGCAGTTTTGAAATTTTTCCAATGAGGAAAACAGTAAAAATGGCTCTCATTTAAGTTGACTGCATGCTGGAGAACATTCCAAGGAATAAAAGTCCAGCCTGGAGAAGGTGGAGATGATTCATACACTACCCTGCTCCTTTGGTAAATTGGCTTTGCAGTCGTGGTGGTTACAGGAGGACAAGAAGTCTTTTATAATCACAGAATTATAGAATGGTTTGAGTGGGAATGGACCTTAAAAATCATCTTGTTCCAACTTCTGCCATGGGCAGGGACACCTTCCACTATCCCAGGCTGCTCCAAGCCCCATCCAACCTGGCCTTGGACAATTCCAGGGATGCGGCAGCCACAGCTTCTCTGGTAAACCCCTGCCAGGGCCTCACCACCCTCACATGGAAGAATTCCTTCCTAATATCCAATCTAAATCTACCTTCTGTCAGTTCAAGATCATTTCTCCTTGTCCTGTCACTCCATCCCTCATCCAAAGTCCCTCTCCAGGTCTTCTGGAGCCCCTTTAGGCACTGGAAGGAGCTCTGAAGTCTCCCTGGAACTTTCTCCAGGGAGAAACAGTCCCAAATCTCGCAGTCTGTCTGGAGGGGTTTGGTTGGTTAAGACAAGGCAAAAACAAAAAGAAAAATAAAATTCAGATTATTAAAAAGAGGAACAAGAGTCACTCCCTGTGTGACAAACCTGAGTAATTTGGTTGTCGTTGTCTCCTGTGCAAAGATTCCATCCACCACCATTACTCAAAAACAAGTTTGTGGGGAGAAGAAAATTTTCATTTCTGTATCTGTTATTTACTGAAGGCAAAAAAATCCCAGTTATGGATGGGGTTTCTTCAATGCCCAGAGCTTGGTGTTCATCATCATAAAATAGGGGAAGGGGGAAGGCAAAGAGAGGCTTTGCCTGTTCTGTTTAGGGTTTTCACTTGGGGCTGGATGAATAACTCTGGAGTGTGGGATAAAATATCGAGTGTGAGGAGCCTTTTGTTCTCACACACCCTGCAGGAAGTCACACAATATTCCCTATTTGCAAACAAGGAGTAATAACTTGATGAAACTCCCTTAAAAAAATGTGTTTGCTTTTGCACAATACTAGAGGAAAAGGGATCTTAGCCATGACTCCAAACAAATGGTAAGAAATAATAAATTTTCAGGGATGGAAAAAACCTTTTTATAGCCAAGTTTTCATGCAAAGAGTTTGTATTTGATAGAATTCTTCAAGTTTTAATTAAAACTAGGAAAACCTTAGAACTGGATTTGAAAGATTTTGAAAAGAGAGAATTTTCACGTTTTAAAGGTGAGCAGTTTTTATTTCTTAGCAGATTTATCCAAAAAAATACTTTGTTTTTCCAACATCTGAAGACATGCTGGGTGAAAAATGTAAGGTGTTGTGGAAGGAGGGTTTTTTTGATGGAAAGCCAGGAAACCTATGTAAAGAAATACTGAAAAAGGATTGAGTGCTTTCCAAATAAGATTAATTCAGCTTTTCTTCTCTCTTTTTTTTTTCCCTTTACAATTCTGAATCCTTTTGATATGGAGAAACGTTCAGAAATATAAACTGGATTTGCATATTCCCTCGTTTGTGTATTTTCAAAAGTGAAATCTGGCTGACAAGCATTAAAAGTGACAAATTAGTAAAGAAAATAAACCAATGTTCTTTCCACTCTCTATAAATAAATCCCTGGGATATGGAATGGAAATCTGTGAAATCATTTGTTGTAAATGTAAGTTCAGGGCAGCGAACATAAAGGAAAATTTAGATATCACCCAACATATGCACAAAGAGAGATCTCCATGGTAAAATATCCATGCTAAGCAAAACCAGCCTGAGCTGGAATTCACCTTTAGTGTGGTGACAGCCCAACAAATGCTGAAATGCAGCAGAAATAGAAACAAAATGAATCACCGGGACACCAGATTTCCCCAAATCCCCTTCTCTTACAGATTAATATATTAATTATGTCATGAGAAGTATGATGGCAATTATTAATGTTTCCATAAGGAATCTGCTCTGACAGTCAAATCGTGATTCCCTATCCCTGGAAGTGTTCCAGGCCAGGTTGGATGGAGCTTGGAGCAACCTGGAAGGTGTCCTTACCCATGGCAGGGGTTGGAATAAGATGATCTTGAAGGTCCCTTCCAACCCAAACCATTCTATGAATTTCCGGGGTACCAATTGCTAATTCCACCAAATTTATGGAAGAGAGTGGAACTCAGAGCTCCATGCCATTCCAGGAGTGCCAGGATGCACAAAACCCAAGGCTTGGTCCTTCCCTCAGTGGTACAAGCGAGGAACTAGATTGAAACAGCTGATGCTGCTACCCAGGGAACTGTTCATCCAGCTGGAGTGGGGAATTCAGGAAGAATTTCTTCATGGAAAGGGGAGTTAAGGATTAGGATGAGCTGCCCAGGGAGGTGGTGGAGTCCCCATTCCTGGAAGTGTCCAAGGAACCGCTGGATGTGGCACTCTGTGCTTTGGTCTGGTGACAAGGTGGGGATCAATCACAGGTTGAACTCGATGACCTTGGAGGTCTTTTCTAACCTCAGTGATTCTGGGATGCTGTGAATTGGGTTCCTGATGGCCACAGCATCAAAATTCCCTAGAGCTGGCACCAAGAAAAACTCAAGGAATTGATTGAGACAGAGCCCACAGGAAAAGCAAGACCATGTGGAAAACGGCCACAGGGTTTATTTTTCTCGTGGAACTTTTTGGTGCTGACACCTTTTTTCAGATGAAATGTAAAACTTCGAGGGACTTGGTAGAAGACTGAAAAATGTCAAGTGATGGTTTGGGATTGGAGTGAAGGATAGGTAGGGGATGATTGGTTTGTTTGTTAAAAAAAATAAATCCCCTGAAAGGAGACATTTCTCGTATAAATATCACTCCTTTGAAACCAGCCAAAGAAGCTTTTTTGTCTGAGACAGAGGCTGAGATCAGTCTGAAACTGGGGTTGAACTGTAAATCCAAGACCTGCCTGAGCCACTGGAGATTCACTGACTCACCTGGCACCCAGGAGAAATCCCATAATATCCGGATGGAGCTCTGAGCAGCCTGATTTGATGGAACTGGATGATTTTTAAGGTCCATTCCAACCCTTGTATAATTCTCTGTTTCTGTGTGATGTTTATCACATGAGTCTGTGGTTGAAAGGAGCTGCATTTTTTTCTCTTTCTCACGTGTCCTGCGTGGAGTTTACCCAGCTTTGCTGGCCAAGAACACACAAAAAATGGTCATTACCCTCTTTTTTCATCCCAGAAAAGACCCATTTTCCAGATGGTTACAATATCATTCCTGAACTTTCTCCATGCCCCATAAGCTCTGAAAATGCAAAGGATCTCCAGGAAAGCTGCCCTGGTGCACTTGTGTGGGATGAAAAGGCAGAGGAAAAGGTATTTAAAAATTACAGCAGACATTCTGGGGGAAGGGAGGTCTTGAAAGGATGGAAATGGAGTCCTTTTCTGGCTTCTAATTAGAATTTGAGAAATCTCTGAGGGTTAATGAAGAGCAGACACATTGAAATGTCACTAATGTACGTGGCAATTTAAGAGTCTCCCTTTCTGGAGAGAATTATTATGGGATATTGATGGCCAGTGTCTCAAAATCGCAATGGAAACGAAATCCTCGCATCGAAACTGAAGAGCGAGAAGGAGTTTTCTGGATGGATTAAAAACATTTCGAATACCTAAACAGGCCAAAAAGAGAAAAATTAAGGAAGAAACAGTTGGAAAAGAATGAATAAGAACAAACCATCATCCCATGAACCACCAGAGCACCTGCCTGACCAGCAATATCCTTTTCTCTTATACATTTTCTCTAACAACATTTACCCCTTTTACTTTCAAAGACCAATTAATTGAATTTAGACCTTAATTTGGTTGGTTGCTGTGACAGCACAGACTCTCTTTCCCACGAGAAAATGCTTGTTTTTTAACGAGGACTGTAAACACAAGATAAGGTGTTCAGAGCTGCTTTGGGAACAGGCAGTCGATGCCTGTGGCAAATCAGCCCCAGAGGGTGAACGGCTGTGGCCAATCCCAGTGGGCGCTCATTTTGTATATAAAAGCTGTATTTAAATAAATAATTCCCTTTTCTCGGCAATCTCATCTCGCGTGCCTCTTTGTTCCGACATCGGCTCAACAGCGACAGGTTTTGACCCTTTAATTGCCTCCCTCCATGTCCTGAAAGTGCAGCTTTGCTTTCTGCAAGGGTTCCCTTCAAGGTGCTGTGTTTCATACTCTGAAATGCTCTGGGCTAATCAGAATCAGTGGTTTGGACCATGTCTTCAATTCCATCAGGGTTATTTTATCTGTTCCTTGGACAGCCAAAAATCTTTATTGTGAGGATGGGGAGGCCCTGGAATGGAATTCCCAGAGAAGTTGTGACTGCCCCATCCCTGGAAGGATCCAAGGCCGGGTTGGACGGGGTTTGGAGCAACCTGGGATAATGGGAGGTGTCCCTGCCTATGGCAATGGGGTGGAACTCGATGATCTTTAAGGTTTATTTTAGCCCAAGCCTTTCTATGATATCTGCAAATTAGAGGTAAGTAAAGGCACCTAAAAAAAAATTGTCAAGTTTCCAAGCAACAAATATTTTGCATTTCTCCTTTTGTGAAAATCTGGCAGCTGGGGAAGCAACATTCCCTCTATATCTTCCTCAAAGATTTAAGAATAAATGCTCTTATCTTTTGGGGTTCTTTTTTTATTAACAGTGAAAAACAATCATTCAGGGACTACAATTTTTTGGGCGCTGAGTTTATTCCAAAGAAAAATTTAATTAATGAATTCCTCAGTTTGGTTGCTCCTATATTCATATCCTTCTGTTCCACCTTGAACTCTGCCGGGGGAGATGTGTGTGCCAACATTCCTTGCACCACGACAATTTCCTGCTCTGGGAATTCCTTGAAATGACTTAGAGTGGTGTAACATTGCTCTCATCCCACAAAACGAGAGAGACACCTGCAAGCAGGTGGGATTCCTTGTTTACTGTAGCATTTATTAGCTGGCACCATTCCTAGGCCCTCTATATTTAATTCAGGATGTTCTGCTTCGATTCACTGGCATAAAATAAAGATCATAAAGCCTCAAGGCTCTCAAAGAAATAGAGAACTTCATTTCCTTCAAGCTGTCACCCTCTTATGTGGAGTTTTGGGTGCACTGGGTACCGTGAAAGCATCAAAACTATGTAGAGTTGGTAAACCAAGATATTTTGGGGTGCAACAGTTGTCACGGTCATGTTTGAAGATGCTGAGCAGGCAGCCAAAATTGTCACTCAGCGATAGCACCCCAGCAGTGCCAATGACACACAAAGAAGAGGAAACAGAATTGGGGTCACTAAAAATAGAGCTCTCCTGCCATACACGCCAGATTTATTTCCTTTGTAGGAAGGACGCAGCAAGGCTCTGATGGTGCCATTCCTCTTGATCTTCTGTGCAAAGCAACCAGGGGGATATTTTTGTTTGGTTTGATGTTTGCTTTGAGTTAAAATAAACTGGAAGAGGAGCACTGTTGCTTGTTTTGACAGTGGGCAGGTTAGAGAGATGCAGCAAGATGAGAGCACAAGAAACAGCTCCTTCTTTGGGCATCTTAATTCCTGTTACCTGTCATGGAAATTGTTCTTGGAAATGGTCTTTGGCTGTCAAAATAAAGTAATTTGGCTTCAAAAAGAAGCCCTCGTTGAGACCAAATTCCACAGAATATGGCAGATGAGACCCTGGCATACATTGCCCAGAGAAACTGTGGATGTTCAATCCCTGGAAGTGTCCAAGGTCAAGTTGGATGGGGCTTGGAGCAACCTCAGTGTTGGGAAAGGTGCTGAAAGATGTCCCAGCCCACAGCAGGGGGTTGGAACTCGATGATGTTTAAGGTTCCTTCCAACCTAAATAAATTCTCTGCTCTTAGCACTTCCCAAGGCTCTCTTTCTGTTCTCACAGCCCTGACACCAGCTCTGACTTCTACGTGTTTGCTGAGCTTTTTGAAGATGGGATACTGAGGATTCAGGGGAGGCTTCTCCAAGCCAGCAGATTCTCCCAGAGGCAGATTCCCAAAATGAAGAGACACTGCTCGGTGACCTCCAGGCTGTTGTGCTCAACTGGTCTTGGATAGTTTGGTCTTGAAGTCTCCTGCTCAGGCAGATGCTGATTTTTAAAGATTTCCACTTGGAGATTAAAAAATGTGTGAGGAGCTAAGAAGCAAAATCAATGTTTAGAACCAGAAGTCAGAAAAAATAGTGCTTAGAAATTGCCAGAGCTTTCAAAAATCTCAGAGTGTTGGAGGGAGGAAGGAAGGAAGGGAGAAGAGGAGGAGGGAAGGAAGGAAGGAAGGAAGGAAGGAAGGAAGGAAGAATTATGGATGAAATGTAAGTCTGCCTCTGAAATACTGCAGGAACCACAGCAGTTACTGCAGTGAATCATTATTTTTGTGTGAGACCAAAGGGCAGATTTCACCTCCTGGTGTCTCACAGGGGCTGGAGCACGGAACAGATGAGCCTCTACTGCAGCACAGAGAAGAAACTGAAAAAAGAAAAAGCAAAGCTCAAAAAATCTACCAATTAAGAGTGAACACAAACGTACCAAGTTATTCAAATAATGGGGATCCATGGGGATATTTGTATAAATAAACTCACCAACACATTTTTCCTTGAGCAAAGAGGTTTAGTGGAGGGTGTCCCTGGGGTTGTAATGAGAAAATCTTTCAGGTCCCTTCCTACCCAAACTGGTCTGTTTCAGAAACTTTCAGGATCTGTTATCAATAATATCCCTGAAGGTTTTTCCAGCTATTCCTCAGTCTTCCCCCCTCCCTAATTTTAAGAATTATTACTGGGGTATAAAAATTAGATTTTTATCCTGCCACTTATTAAACACCTTAAACAGCTCCTGTTTTGCTCCCTGGCTCACAGTTATAAAGAAGGGACTTGACACACTTGGCTTAAATGAAAATAAACAGATATCACTCGTCCTGATGATATCTCAGAGCATGAGGCTGGTCCAGCTGAGCAAGGAACTGGTGGCAAAATGTCTGGAAGGATTTGGAGAGGCACTTCCGTGCCAATGTGATGGGTCCTGGAGTCAGAGGGAGCTTTGAAGTGGATTTTCCCAAATTTTGAATGAAAGTGAGCACAGAAAAATCCTCATTGAGTTGTCTTTGTTTCTCATTGCTGAACTCCAGCTTGAGGAATGTGTTGTTTAAAGAAAGGTCTCTGGATCTGCTGGAGAAAATGAGAAAAAAACCAAATTGGATTTGAAAACAAAGATGTCCTTTGATCGTTGCCTGATAAAACAGATCCATTTCTCCCATCATTAGTCCGGCAGTTTCCAGTATTTTCTGGATTGCAACAAAACGACATTTTTGGGATCCCTAGGGAAAGCCTCTTCTATATTTCATGAGGCTTGGTCACACATTTGCTGTGAGTTTCCTCATTTCTGCTTATTCTTAACTTTCCCGCCTGGCCTGGTGCCCCCTGTTTTATCTCTGTCTCCAATGCACGGTTGGGAGTGGAAGGTTCCTTTGTCAGAGAGTTCAGCAGAAAATTACTCAAACAAATTGGTTTTCTCCCAACTTCTCTGCCCAAAACACCCTAAGAAACATAAACACCGTGAAAAAAGGAACACAAGAATTGCACTTTGACACCAGGGACTCACAACCTTTTTTAACATAACTCCAGCTGGTTTTCCAGTGCCATTTTTGCTGTTGTTTTTGTAGTGTTGCTGCAGTGGCTTTTGGGTTTTAGACACCTAAAAACAAGCATAACTTTTAATTCTTCATTTACTGGTTTGTCTTTTGGCTGATTCACTGTCAAGCAGAATTTTGGGTCATTCCTATTCCCCACTGATGGGTTTCTTCCATGTTTTTGCAGAACACCTCGTGCTTGGCACACCCCAGGTTGAACAATACTGATTTTCCAAACATCCACACCTTCAAACTATCAATTATTACATTCATAAACCTGTGCATTACCCTCAATATAAGTTATGTTTCTGCCAGAACTTCCAAAAAGAGGCCAGAGAGTTGTTTTTATCTCAGGATAAAGATTTTCTATCAAAGAACATATGATTTTAGTCGTGCATTGAATAGAACAACATTAGTGGGCAGAGATTTTCTCTTCTATCCTTTGCCTGGCAGGGTGTAAAATAATATTTGTTATCCTTATTTGAAGAGGAAAATGATCTTACTCACCTTTTTGTAAGTTAATAAAGCGAGTAAAACAATGGCACCATGGGTATCAGAGTTAATGAAGTTTATTTCCCTTCAGACTTGTATCTTGTTGATTTTGAATCTTGTGGAAACATAACCCCTGGAACCTTTGAGATCTCTGCTCTTTTGCCACAGGGGTTGTGATTCAGATGAGTTCAAAAACTACAAGGAAGACCCACAGAAAAGGCAACAGCCACACACACAGAGGACAGCCAGGTCATCCCATCTAAATCCAGCTCAAAAGCACTTTGGGATGGATCAAACCCTCAGGAACGGGCTGCAAGGACATCCTTGGAGCAGGCTACGAGCCAAAACGACCTCCTGCTCTGCCTGTCTGTCTGCCACCAGGATCTCTGGGCTGTGGTTTGCAGCCCTTGAGAGAGGAATGTGGGAATACGAGACTGGAGGCATTTGGGTTCAGATCCAAACACCTCTCTCCTGATGTCCTCATCCATGTGCCAGCTGGAGATCTGGCAGTACAGACAGCAGTGTCTTCAGACTTCACAGAATCACCAAATCACGGAATATCTTGAGTTGGGAGGGACCCACGAGGATCATCCCGGCCCAGCACTGGATAACTCCAAGAATCACCACGTTCCTGAGAGCGCTGTCCAAGATTTAGGTGGAGCTGTCCAAGATCCATCTGCATTCCTCATAAAAAGGGCCTCTCCACTGGATCATTCCACCCTTTTAACTTCAGTTCTTCCAGCCCTTGGTGTCAATAATCCATCCAAAACAATTCTGGTTTGGAATGTTTAACATTTTAGTTGTGGTAGGATCCAACTGTTCCTGCAGTTTTGGATTGAAGGAATAGATTGCTCCTGCTCAGAGCAGTTTGCAAACAGCAAAGAGACTCAGACAAGCAGCCAGTCCAAACCCAGGGATCTCAGCACAGCATCAATTTCAGTTTTCCACAGGCATTGCCCACGATGACCATTAAGTTCCCTCACTGAAATTCAAAGAACTGAATTGTAGTTCAGAATTTCAGAACTGAAATTCAAAGAACTGAACAAAACAGTTTCCAGGAATAACTGCTCCATCAGCTTCCCAAGGAACTGCCTGTCCTGAGTTCCCGTTCTGTCCTTCTTGAGGACAGGAGTGGCCTTTGCCTCTTTCTGCTCCTGGGAACTTCCACGGCCACCACGACCTTTCAGAGATGAGCGAGGGTGACCTTGAAATGACATCAGTTCCCATGGATCCATCCTATCTTCATCCATGCATTCCCTAAGTCTCTTTTGTCTTAGAGTTCCCTAACTGGATCCTCTTTTCCTGAGGATAAATCTTCCTTGCTCTGCTCCAGAAAACTGGGATTTCTGAAGGCTGAGCTCACCAGCAAAGACTTACATGAAGGAAACCTTGAGTACTTGGGCAATTTCCATGTTCTTTGCCACCAGAATTCCCACCCTGCTGAGCAGCAGCCCCACATTTTCCTCACTCTTCATTTGCTGCTGATATTCCTGCAGAAAACTTGCTGCCCTTCATGTCCCTCACCAGATTTAATTCCAGATGGACTTTAATTCCCTTTTCCAGTCTTTTCCATCAACTCTCTTTTATTGATTTCTTCTGCAGATGGAATTACACGGAGATCTCCAACACAGGGAACACAATCCCAGCTCCAGAGCTCATATTTGTTGGTCCATCTTGCTGGGATTTTTGCAGCTTTGCCAGCTTACACCACATGTGGAGTCTTCTTCCATGGGAAAACAGGGAAATATTTTGTCCAAACACAGGCAGGAAAACTCACTGCATGGGGTCTGGAGGCAGACTTGGTTTTGATGTGTCCCACAAAGAGGTCACAGAAAAAAAGGAAAGACACAGGATAAGAGCTGGAATTGATTTTTCACTATGGGATGGAATATCAGGAGTGGTTTCTTCTGTGTAAATGTTTATCTAAGACCTGCTGGGGTTTCTGCAAGCTCATATGGAACAAGAAAGATGCCTGAGTCACTCCACATCCCAAAAATGGGGGTCTCAGGTGACGGAAAGGCTGAGAAATTGAAGGGGCAAGATGTTTCCTTTGGTTTTCTTTTTAAATGTCTTGATAAAAAGAAGCTCTGAATTATTTTTTTTTTGGTTCTGGGGAAGATTCCTATATCAGAACTACAAGGCTCAGTCAGTGTTTTGGGTTCTGTCTGGGGCTTCTCAGAGTCCACCTGGTGGGTTATCCCTGGAAATCACATTCCCTTCAGCAGTGCCATCCCTTGCAGGCCCCTTTCCTCTGTAGTAATCATCATTTCTGACTCACTGACATTTACTCTTTCTAAGATTCTATTCCCCAACAACATGAGGAGGCAAAAGGGGTTTTCCTTTACTCCTCCCATTTCCACAGGTTGTAAATTTTCTGTTTTCCCAGGATATCATTCCCCAGCATAACTTCTGTAACTTCCATCAAGGACTGTTAGTATCTCAGATTTGGAAAATCACTGAACTTAAGATTTTTGAACACTGGTTTTATGTTACTCGTAATTTTTTCCCCAGTTCTTATGTTTCTCCTGGTTATGTTCAGTTTCTCACTGGATGCTGGAGACAGGAAGCTGTTCCCAGATGACCCAGGATGAAAAGTCCTCAGTTTTATAGTATCCAGACCATGGATAAGAAGTTTGAGAGCCATAACACCAATGATACAAGGTGCATACATAAATTTCCACATCCAGGCACGTTCAATTCAGAGAGATTTCCCAAAGGAGAACTCAGTTTCTCCTGCTCTGATTTATTCTGATGCCTTATTCCTTTCCATCTCCATTCATCAAGGCTTGAATGGGATAACAGCCTTAACGGATGCTAATTAGCAATATAAACCATCCACTATGCAGTAATAGCAAAATCAGACTGAACAAATCCCTGTCAAAATAATGGTTGGGCCTGATGATTGAAAGGGGTGAAAATACATTTGGGTTCTTAATACTGGAGTGCAACTGAGAAAGAAAAGAGAAATTATTGCTTTTCCCATGTAAATTATAAGCAATTAAGCAGGGCATGGAATAAACCTTGGGACTGAAATCCCTTTGACTTTCCTGTGTCAGCTCCTCCCTGTGTTTCAGGGCGCTGCAGGAGCTGGAACACAGTTTTTGTGTGTTTATTGTCAGCTCTGGTTTGATTTTGTGCTCAAGCACGGAAGCACAGCTCCAACCAGCACAGATTTCCTGCTGGAAAGAGGAGACACATTCTGGATTCATTCTTTCAGTGGGTGCAGATGTTTTGCTTTGGCTTGGAGGATTGGTGTGTGCTAATTGGGCAAAGAGCAGTAATTAGTCAGGGTGTGTGGGAGGGGATTTGTCTGGATACCACCACGGAGCCTCCCATAAGGAGGCTGGAGCAGCCCTCGTGAACTCCCCATAACTGCCTGGACAGCTGGCTCACTGCAAACACCTCAAATTTGGGGTGTCTTCCTCACCCTCCCCGAATCCTTCCTGCTCAAACATGGAGCTATGGCCGTTCACTTGGAAAACAGGCAGTTTTCAGGGAAAATAAGGATCACTTCTGGGCATTCTATGAGATTCCAGGTGCACATCAGAGCATAGGATGGGATTGCACATGTGTGGTGGAGAGGCAGCTTCCCTTCTCTCTGGTGGTTGGTGATGGCGTCACCAAAACTGCTGGAAAACCAAAAAACTCTCCAACAACATTTTTAGTGTTAGAGAATCAAGGCATTCCTTTATTCTGGCCAGGATGTACGACAGAAATAATTTCATCCACACATAGCATGGGTTGTGCAGAGAAATAATTCCATCACACACGAATTTTTCACATATTTATGCAGTCAAAACCCAGAGAAATTCACTGGTTCAACATTCATTGGTCCCAACTTATGCTGTTCTTAGTATTTGGTTTCCTGTTGGTTATCAATCCCTTTGCCTTCAATGCTAATTAAGTTCTCACTCTCCCTTCTCTTATCTCTCTTGTCCCAGACCAGGTGTCTCCGGCCATGCCAGGGGTGATATTTGGATTTAATGTTTGTTAATGGTCATTAATGGTGGTTATTTTTTATGTATCTTCTGTGCTACTCCCAGTCTGCTGAGATGTTCAGCTCATCAGACCTCGCCTGGCGAAACAATTCCCTGAAAAAAACTTCAACTCTTTCCTCCGGGGCAAAGGCAAACAAAACCTCTGACTGAAGTTCTATAAAAAATTTGAAACTCGGTATCATTTCCAACAATAGGACCAGAGGGAATGGCCTGAAGTTGTGCCAGGGGAGGTTTAGGTTGGAAATTAGGAAAAGTTTTTCAGACCCTGGAACAGCTCCCCAGGGAATGGTCACAGCCCCAAGGTTACCAGAGCTCAAGAGGTGTTTGGACAATGCTCTCAGGCACAGGGTGGGATTGTTGGGATGTCCAGGACCAGGAGTTGGACTCGATGATCCTTGTGGATCCCTCCCAGCTGGAAATATTCTCCTTGGGAAAGACAGTCTCCAGTATTACCCCAATGCCCAGTGTTTTAAAGCTGAACATGTTCATGCCACGTTCTACCGGATGATTTGAAAGGAGAACACCAGGCCATTAATTGAACTTCACTTCTCACCAGATTGTCCTGAAGTCCCTTGGCCAAGAGGGGATTCCTGCTCCAGAACATCTGGATGCCAATCAAAGTGCTGGGATTATTCTGACTTCAGGAAAACCAGGAAATTCCTGTAAATTCAGATGTTAAAGCTCATCAGAAAAGGAGCAACTTTTTCTGTGAAACATTCCAAGTTGGTGTCCACTTAAAAGTCATTGGAACAAGAAAATTCCACATTCCTGTCTGTTTATCCACCTACCTGCCTATTTATGGAGCTAATTTTCCTCAAGAGTTTCAGAGTTCCTTTTGAGTTGCATCATTTTGTGGGGAGGACCTTGCACCTCATAGGATGGGAAAAGAAACATCTCCCCCACCATCCGGCTTCCACAAGCCAGATTTGGGGAGTAGGATATTGACTTCCTAAAAAATTCTGTGTGAAAAGCACCAGTTCCCTGTATTTTTTGTGTGAATGCACATTTCTGTGTATTTATAAACATATATAGGTGCATCTGTGTATATCAACATACACAAACACACACACACACACACATATATGTATATAAATATATATAAAGGAAAGAAGGCAATGAAGAAGTTTTTTTGGGAAATCTTTGCCTTTTTTCCTGCAGTGAATATTTTCCTGAGGAATTCAATTAATTTCATTCTCTACCATCAAATTCCAGTGTTTCTCCTTTATGGTTCTGTTTCTGTCTAAATTGGACCCAGTGTGTCCAGAGGAGATTTTGGTGTCTTCCTTCCTTTCCAAGAACCCAGGAATCAGAGTAAATTCCAGCCAAAATTCTCTTATTATATAATCCTGTTTATTAAAAATTAGTCTACAGATGGTGTTTCTTTTCAAGTCCATCACTGAGAGCCAGAACTAATTTTTCAATTATTTCTATTTAAAAACAACAACAGCAAAAGATGATGAATTGTCATCAGTTATTCTGTAAAACCCCAGATATTTCTGGAAAGATGAAGTTTTTAAATACAAATGTTATATAATAGGAATGTCTACAGCAGAATGCATTAAATTGCGAGCAGCTCAGGCTGTATTTTCTTTCACTTCCCACTGCTCCTAATAACACTCTTTGTTCCACTCTAAGCCAATCTTTCTCACTCTTTGTTGGTTTTACATTCTGAAAATGCCTGCAGACAGTTCTGGTCCCCTTAGTCAGAGATTAGACAAATTGCACACATTTTTTTTCCTTTTAATCTCATCTCCCTCCTGACTTCTGAAATAGTCAGAGTTGTTCTCCACCATCCTCTGCAGTTTACCAACACTTCCTTGATATTTTGATGTGCTGAACAAGCTCCATTCCACAGTGGGAGTCAGATGATCCCAAAACACTCAATCCTTTCTGTTCAGCAGCAGTTTTGGGGGAAGCATCTCATTGCTGATTGCGCCAGAACTTCTGCTTTTGAGAAAGCTCTTGCACACAGATATTCTAATTAGAGAGAAGGCTCGGCCTCTTCTCCCACACAATTAATGACAGGACAACAGGAAAAGGCCTCAAGTTGCTCCAGGGGAGGTTTAGGTTGGATATAAGGAAAAAAAATATTCACTGGAGGAGTGATTAAACATCAAAACAGGCTGCCCAAGGCCGTGGTGGAGTCACCAGCTCTGACCATGACATGGAAACCTTCATGGTTTTATATTTTCAATTGGACTTGGCCCCTTGCAGCAGCCAAATCTTTCCTTCCACACTGTCTGTCTCAAATGAAGATTTTATTTTATTTATATATATTTTTTTGTTTACTTAAAGCTTGAAATTCATCACTGTCCTGACATCGGCCCTGGACTCTTTCTTCCCCTTCCCCTCAGCAGAAAACGTCCTTTGGTAATGATGTTTAAAGGAAGGTGCACACCTGAGACTGCAGAAAGTGCTGCTGTGTTGTTTTTGTTAAGAAATTAAAGATGGGATGATTCATTTGGTCCAATTTCTTTGTCTTTCAAGACAAACCAGTTTTCCTGCTCTTTTTATGCACTATTGGTGGCTGGACTCCCCTCTTTGCCTGGGAGGCACACAGGGATCTCAAGGACTTGCTACTGAGTTTGCAAATGAATGTTGGAAGCAATCCAGGATCTGGGATTTGATGGCAGTGGTGATAAGCTATGACCAAAACATTCTTGTGAAAGAGGAGTGGAGCAGTTACTGCTGAGAGTTCCTGCTCTGACAGATGAGGGTATTTCCACTACCAGCAGTACCCAAACACTGCAGGGCTGGCTAAAACACTCTCAATAAAAGGCATCATCTCAAAGAATTTGCAGCATAAAAGGTATGAAGCCTCACACACATTAGGAAAAAAATGATGCAATGAAAAGATTGTTCTGGGTTTAACTGCTGCAGCTGCTGCTCTGTTTTGTGGGGTTTTTTTTGCCTTGTGTTGTTTAGGCTTGAAGAGGATTTCTGGGTTGAGAATCATAGAATTGCTAAGTTTGGAAAAGACCTCCAAGACCATCACGTCCAGTCTTTGACCAAATGCCACCATGGCCACTGATCTGTGTCACAAAGTGCCACGTTTGCTCATTTTTTGAACACTCAGCCCATTGATCCAGCCTGTCCAGGTCCCTCTGTAGAGCCTTCCATGCCACAAGCAGATGGATTTCAATCCCAACACTGGCATGGAGCCCCTGGGCTCACCCAGGGAGCCTGGTTTTATCCTTCCCCTTCACACCTCATTTTAAAGCCCTCACAATCAGCCCCACAACTCGTGGGCTCACCTTTTTTCCTCTTTGAGACTCACCTGTCACCAGCAAACCCAGTGCCTATAAAACACTGGAAAAACCAGAATCCCACCTGAGTCAGGTGTTGATCTTGTGGAAAAATAGAACTTCACCTGAGCCAGGAGTTGACACCCTTTAACCTCATCCCTGCCAAAGTGGGTGTTAATCTCAGGGCTGGGCCAGACCAGGGAGATTCCCAGGAATGTTCTGCTATGCAGGGAGGCAGCAGAATTCCCTGTGGGATTGGTCTGGCCAGCAAAGAAGTTGTCAGGAGTGGGATTCGAACCCACGCCTCCAGGGGAGACTGCGACCTGAACGCAGCGCCTTAGACCGCTCGGCCATCCTGACCTCTGGAATCTGCTCCTCTCCATCCTGAAATTCCTGGGAAATTGTTTTCCATCGAGTGTGTCCTTTAAGCGTGTGGAGCATTTCCTTGGGCATCCAGGACTCTCCTCTGGGAAGCAAAGAACAGCCTGAACTCTGGAACTGACAGGAGGGTGCAGCCAGGCAGGGTCCATCTCCTCTCCCAAGTAACAAGGCATAGGAGAAGAGGAAACAGCCTAAAATGGCACCAGGAATGGTTCAGATGGGATATCAGGAAAAATTTCTTTAGTGAAAGGATGGTCAAGCATTGGAATGGGCTGCCCGGGGAAGCAGCCCACAAATCCTTGGATGTGCTCAAAGGTGTGGATGTGGCTCAGGGGGGATAGGGTTTGGTGGTGAGCATGGTGCTGGGTTAGTGATGGCCCTCGGTGATCTCAGAGGTCTTTTCCAACCTAAACAGTTCTGTGAAAAGGCTCGGAGTTCCCTCCATCCTCACTCGTCACTAAGTTAACAATTAGTGAAGAGGTTAACAATTAGCTTAGAGTGGGTGTAACCAGTGCAATACCAAAAACCAGCTTAGTGAAGGAGGAAAAAAACCCCAAAGAACTCCGAGAATCAGAATAAAAAAAAGATACAATAATTTCTGGCATATCCCCTCTACCGCTGCCAACTCTTATTTTTTTCTCTTTCTCTTTGTTTTTTTGGTTTGTTTGTTTTTTTTTTTTTCCTTTCCCTGCAGCCAAGCCAATTTTGTCCAACAGACTTTAGAGGAATTGACAGTGGCATATGCATGAACTGATGGCTGCATGCAGCAACGTGGGTTTCCCCTCCTCCAAAGCTCGATGCAGCTCCCCAGAGAGGATCTGAGCAAGGTCATCTGTTCCCTTTGAAGGTGGAAACAGGGGAGCAGCAGGACTTTGCAGGGTCCAGAAGCAGGGCTGAGAAAATTCAGTTTCAGTTGAAAAGAGAGGAGATTTTATTCCAAGAGAAAGCGAGATTGAGAAAAGCGATAAATCTTCCAGAGTAGCTGGAGTGGCTCACAAAATCTGTCTGAGAAAGAAAAAACCTTGCAAAATAAAATTTCCCCTTAATGCAACAAATGCTGGGGGGCTGGAACTGGATCTTTAAGGTTTCTTCCAACCCAAGCCAGTCTGGATTCTGTGATTTCTTGAGGAGGTTCAGTGGTAACAATCCCTGGTCCTGGGCACTGGTGAGGGTCTTCATGAGGGTCTTCACAGGGAAGAGAGGTGATATTTAGAGAAGGGAACCCAAGGCAGAGAGGGAGAGGGGTCAGAGCATTCAAGGTCCCTTCCAGCTCAAACCATTCTATGATTCTCTGATTCTCTAATTCTCTATAAAACCCCATTTTAGCACATTTTCCATGGAACTCTTGTAACTGTATCATTACAAGAAGAACACTTCAGCATCCCTTTTAACTTTACCCTGCTGAAGAATTTCCTGGGCTTGTAAGGGAATAGTTGCAGGATGTCTATAATTATCAGCTGCTTCTGCCCACGTTCCTGGCTGATGGGAAGTCGTTAGTCTTGAGCCCGGGCTAATGGGCCATGGTAGAGAGACAGAGGAGATTTTGGCACTACAAATTCACAGCCTCGGTGCTTTTGATGGACCCAAGCCCTGTGTCACCACTGCCCATCACAGGGATGTGGCCTTAATGACAATGACCCTTTGCCCCGGGTGAAATCAGTGGCAGAGAAGGGAATCAAACTCCAAGGAACTGAGTATCAACTTGCCACCAAAGCAGTGTACCTCCTGTCTTTTATAAATTTAAAGACAGAAATGGAGAAAAAGGGCAGGAGGGCAAGTCAGGGACCTTCTGTGTTGGCTTAAAAGCCATCCTGGTGAACCCCTGTTCCTCGAGCTCCTTCAGGCCTGGTGGCATCTGGGTGTGGGTGGCCACCGGTGAGTAAGAAAGGTGCTTTGTGGAGCTCCAGCTGGTGAGGAATGAGCTGTGTGAGGCTCAGAGTGGGAAACACAATGCCAAGGGGTTTCCATTGGGTAAACATTCCGCATTTGGATTGCTTTGTATGAGAACGAACAGCCGGCACAAAGGAAGCTGCCAACTCCCCATCAACACCGCGTCCTTTTAAGGCTTTTTTTTTTTAACAGCTTCACAGACTCCCAGGCAGGATCGTGTAGCAGCTTTGAAATCAATGAGGCATTTGCCATTTCCCTCTCACCTTGCCTGCCATTGGGTTGGCACAGCTCCACACCTCCGGGTTTGTGCCTGTGCATCTCTCTTGCTCCGTCGTTAAAACAAACGATGCTTTGGTTCATCCTGGCCTGGGAAAGGAGAAGGGGCAGCAAAGTCTGTTTTTTTCATCCTGGCAGATGAATCACAAACTCAGAAGGAGATTTTGGAGGATTGGGGCAGCCACCACCTGCTAAGAAGAAGGGCAGAGCCTCACTCCAAGGTCAGGTGCCTTCACAAAAGGTCACTCAGCCAGGGAACATCTTCAGGATTTTATGTTCCCATCCGATGCCCAGCAAGTGGCATCTTTAAGCAGGAGAAGAGGCCATAGGTCTCATCTCCCATGTGAGAAGGGATCCTTGATGAGATTGTCTAACGCTGCCCAATTCCATCTTCATGGATTCACGGAATGGTTCGGTTCAGAAGGGACCTTCAAGTTGATCTGGTTCCACTCCCTGCCATGGGCAGGGACACCTTCCACTGTCCCAGGTTGCTCAGAGCCCCTTCCAGCCTGGCCTTGGACACTTCCAGGAATGGGGCTTGCAAATGTTCAGGACTGGGGACTCCACCACATCCCTGGTAAGGTTGTTCCAGAGTTTTATTGTTCTGGCTGTTTAAAAAAAAAATCTCTCTTATATCGAGATGGAACCTTTTTGATGTGTACACATTCGATGCAGGCTCCCACTGCTTGGCACAGATCTGTGGCTCTAATCAATAAGGGAAACCTTTCATTCCAGAAATCCCTCTTACTTTTTTTATTCACTACTTGAGGCTGAGGGGAGAAAGGGATTTGTTTCTTTAATTTTCTAGGCCGTGGAGGGCTTTAAGTGATCATCAAAAAGTGCAATTAAGTCAAAACCACTTGCTTAAAAATATCCAGAGCTTTGAGTGCATGAGAAGACAGGGGAGAGGCTGCTTGGCCACAGCCTGGGGTGTTGGACAGGGTTTTAAATCACAGCCCTGTGCAAATCAAGATAAGGAGAAGTTTCGCTTTGCAATAAAACAGGTTTCTACATGAATTTACCTGAGCCCGAAGTGCCAGAGGCACCTGTGGGCAGCGCTGCCCATCCGAACGTCACCGGTGCGCTGGATTGTCACTGCCAGACCCTCAGAGAGAAGCTTAAACAGCAGCGACTCTGTTTGTCTGTCCATGAGCATTGCTGCCCTCTCCTGGCTCCAAAGCAGACAAAACCAGAGGAAATGGGCTCGGGGAGGACGAGGATGGCAGCGGGGAGTGCAGGGATGGATGCAGGACAGGTGGGACATGCACAGGTTGCTGCTGCCTTTGGGCCACGCGGGCTCATCCACGCTCCCTGCAGAGGTCACCCCAAACAACCACAGCCCCCGGGGTCCCGCTGACCAGCTCTGGCTTCCCGGTGGTGTTGGCACTCTGCAGAGATCACAGAATCATGGAATGGTTTGGGTTGGAAGGGACCTTAAAGTCCATCTTGTTGCAACCCCTGCCATGGGAAGGGATACCTTCCACTATCCCAGGTTGCTCCAAGCCCCATCCAAGCTGGCCTTGGACACTTCCAGGGATGGGGCAGTCACAGCTTCTCTGGGCAAGGCAAGGCAAGGCAAGGCAAGGCAAGGCAGGATGTCTCTGTAGAGGACTCCAAGGCTACTCTCAGATAGGGGAACAGGATTTCAGGTGTTTCCTCATGAAGCTCAGACTTTCTCTGACCTTCCACGCATTTTCTCAAGGTTTTGCTCACCAGTCAAGCCAGGGGGCTTTGCTGTGACTTCCCCAGAACCCAGCAAGGGGTTTGGAGCCTTTCTTCTGCCAGCAGCCTCTGTCTGCCCTAGAACGGGTGTCTGTTCTCAGAGAATCACAGGATGGGTCAGGCTGGAAGGGATCACAGTGGGGTCATCTGGTCCCACCTCCCTGCTCCAGCAGGGCCATCCCAGAGTACACAGTACAGGATTGTGTCCAGATGGCTCTGGAATATCTCCAGTGAAAGAAACTCCACAGCCTTTCTGGACAATCTGTTCAGTGCTCAGTCACTGCACAGGGGAGGAACTTCTTCCTCATGTCCAGGTGGAACTTCCTGGGCATCAGTTTCTCCTTGTTCTTCTTCTGCCATTGCTGGACCCCACAGAGCAGAGCCTGGTCCATCTTCTGACCCCTCCCTGCAGATATTGCTGGACATTGATGAAGTCCCCTCTCAGTCACTTCTTTTTGAGACTGAACACGTCCAACTCTCTCAGCCTGACCTTGTAACAAAGATGCTCCAGTCCCTTCATCATCTTTGTTGCCATCTTCTGTTCTTGTCTCTGCACTTGCTCTGCTGCTGAATCTCTACAGCTGCAGGCCCAGGTCTAGAAGACCAAATAAAACCAGCTGGCATCTGTTCGTAATCCCAGAATTGAGGTGTCTTAGAGATTTGGTCCATATGGACAAAGTCTCACCCTCCTTTTCACCCTCAAACCAGGCACTCACATCCCTGGCACCTCCTGGGACTTGTCTGGCCTGATCAAACTCACAAACTAGGCCAGAACACCAATGAGGAGAGGTTGGCAGGAAAAAAAGACCTTTTGCAAAACATCCTGAGAGTTTTGCTTCCAGTGCTGGAGACGTGGAAGTCTTATTCAGGTCTGACAAGCTGTTGGCTCAGAAAAATCCTACATTTGCTGAACTGTTAACACGAGTCTCTGGAGAGATGTGCTCGGGTTTCTGACTCACGTGGCACCTTCACATGGAGCTCCAGGAAGAAAGAGGCTCTTCCCAGCCTTTTCCATGGGAGTAAGGTTACCTGGAGCACTGTTGTGTGTGAGGGAGAGGGACAGAAGTGTCCTGTTGTGGTGACAGCGTGTCCCTTGGCAATCTGTCCCTGAAATTAGTGGGGTGATGTCTAAATCTTCACAAAATTGGCTTAGCAAGTGTTACCTCTGTCGGGGGCAACTTGATTAATTCCATCTTGGAAACCCTTCAACTGAAATCCTCTCCCTCTCCTTTCCTTCACAAGGAGAGAAATAAAACATTGAGAAATAAGCAACCACTTCCATTAACCATCACTTTTTTTCCAGTCAAGCAACTAATGAAAAATATCCCTCCAAACACACACTTGAACCCTGCTGACTGCAGCCCAGTCCTAAGAGAAGAGAGTTCTTTAAAATTGAAGAGATAAATGGTAACTAATCAAATAAAGAAAGAAAAATGAAAGGAAAATTCTGAAAAAAAATGAAAGGAAAGTTTTAAAAAATAAGGGAAGTATCCAAAACTTATTAAGGAATGCTTAGATTCTGAAGACCTTTGTATATGAAGCTGTGGAGAGCCTGCATCTCTTGGTGAGTCACATCTCCAGCCTGTAAACTTGGTGTTTCTTCTCTCCAAGTGCCTTTCTAGGAAGGTGTCTCCACCAACACCAAGCACAACTTCTTCCAGCACAACTACTCCTTCCAGCAGCTCGGAAATGAAGGGAGGAAATTTATTCCTGCAGCAGGTAGGAAGACTTGGAAGAGCTGCAGAGCTGTCCATGTCTAACCGTGGGTCAGCTGAAGCCAAACCTTTCTCCCTCTGGGTTTCCTCCCGTACTCACCAACCCTCAGCAAATGCCAGGAGCTGCTGTTCCTGGCAGAGCAGCCAACAGTCGTGATTCCTCGGAGCTGAAAATAGGACGGTGCTGGCGGCAGCTGATGCTTTTGCTCACAGCTCCCAGCTGAGTGGGCTACCTCCAAAAAAAGCAGATGGCCAGGGAGGAACTCCAGCAATTTGCTACAAAGCAGCTAAAAGTCCCCTTCGCTCACAGCTCTGAGAGCTCAGCATTTCATGACATCTAGTGGGCAAGGCAGGCACAGTGCCTTGTGTGGAGAGAAAGCCTCTGGAAAAAACATCAAATAAATTGGCCCCGGAGAAACGCGAGTATGGAATTAAATCAGAAAATAAAAAGAGCTGATTTCCTCCGTTGAAAGAGTTACAACCTCAGCAGTAACTCCAGAGGGAGACAGGGAAGGAAAACAGAATTATGGGGAGGACAAGTGAATTGAGAAAGATCATCAGGTTAGCTCAATAAAGGCAATTGTATTCAACACCAACTCTCCTCAGCCTCAGTCTGTCCTGTCTCCTGGCTGGAAGAAAACTGAGCTCTCTGAACAGGGACATCACCCAGAAGGTGCCAAAGAAAGGAGAAAAATTCTGAAGAGAAACTTGTGGATCTATATCACAAAATCAGAGGGAGAAACCAGGAGTGTTATCAGAGAGGTAAAGTGTGACACTGGGACGCATCACGCACGTGTGGGATGTGGAATCCTCATGGCAGGGAAGACATTGAGGGGCTGGAGCGTGTCCAGAGAAGGGAACAGAGCTGGGGAAGGGGCTGGAGCACCAGGAGCAGCTGAGGGAACTGGGAAAGGGGCTCAGCCCGGAGAAAAGGAGGCTCAGGAGGGACCTTCTGGCTCTGCACAACTCCCTGACAGGAGAGGGCAGCCAGGTGGGGGTGGTCTCTTCTCCCAGGGGACAGGACAAGGGGAAACGGCTTCAAGTTCCATCAGGGAAGGTTTAGCTTGGACATCAGGAACAAATTGTTCACTGAAAGGATGGCCCAGCCCTGGAACAGGCTGCCCATGGGCGTGGTGGAGTCACCATCCCTGGGAGTGTTTAAAACATGTGTAGATGTGACGCTTGGGGACACAGTTTCATGGTGGCCTTGGCAGTGCTGGGTTAAGGGTTGGACTTGATGATCTTTGAGGTCACTTTTCCAACCTAAATGATCCCGTGATTCTCTGTTTCTGTGTTCCTGCACTGTGCTTTAGAGACAGACTGCAACAAATTAAAATCACTCTGCCCACTCCAAGTTTATAAACTACTTTAGATTCATCTTCCCTACTCCAGACAATATCGTTAGGGTGAGGTGCCCAACTTCCTGAAAATCCAAAATTCCCTCAATTTCCTTAAATTAACTCACCTTCAGCCATTTATTTGGAGGAATACATCAACAACTGACCAGATGAAACCCATCTCATCCAGACCAGAGCATCCAGACCCACCTGCCTGAAGTTTCTCCAAGTTTTAGTAGAGGGTTATGCTCATTTTTGTTGGGCTTTTGACTGAACTCAATAGATGGGAAAAAAACAGGTGAGTACAAGATGGATTTGCAGGTCTGTGGTTCTCCAGGGTTTTGCAGTTGAGTGTGAGGGGAAGATTAACCCTGAAGCTGCCAGAAAGGCTTCTGAAGCCATGGAGGATGAAATCAGAGATGAGAGAATGCAATGAAGACAGAAAGGAGCAGTTTTGGTCTTCAAAGACTCCACTGTGTGTTCATCACATCCTGGTCTTTCTATTTTCTGCCTTCTTTTATCCCTGTGAGTGTCTCTAAATACCCTCTCTCCCTTTCCAGTGGCTCTCATACTCATGAACCCTTTTCCTTTCCTACTCAGGGAATCACTCACCCCATTATCCATCCTCCTGTAAGGAGCAAAGAGAATTTATTTAAGTTATAAAATGCTTTTTTTTGGCCCTTGTCCCAAGGTTTTCCCCAAACTGAAGGTATCCCAGGAGCTCGTTTCCTTTCAGAGATCACCTCACTGATTGCTGCTGTGTTGTCTTGCTTTGCTTTCCTGGCTGTTCCTTCCCAGAGCTGTTTCTGTTCCAGGCTTTCTGAGTTGTAGAGGGAAAGAAAACAAAAATTAAACAAAATAACTTCTTCCTTTGAGCCAAACACAAATTAGGCAACTGAGCAGACAGAAATGCTCACTGGTCCAGGAGAGAGTGGATTTGTAATCTAAATTACGGTGGAACACAAGCACCATCCTCCGTCTGTTCTCTAATTTAAACATTGTCTCCTGTTCTTCTTCCCTTTTTGTTTGACTAATTTAGTTGCCTTTGGTCTGAAGGCAAGGAAATCTCATTTGCATATTGCAGAGGACATTAATTACAAGTCCTTTTACTTCAAGCCCTGCTCCTCCTGCACTGACTGGAAGCCTCGGTCTGACTGCAGCCCTGGTTCCTGTGAGGGTCCTTAATTATTGAGCCTATTGAGCTATACCTGAACATAACGAGCTCAGCAATGAGCTGGGTCTCCCTGGGGGCCTCGCTGGCAGGAGAGGATGGGCAGAGGGAAGGGGATGAGCCACAGCAATCCCAGTTTAGGAGAAGGGGTGGCTGTGAGAAGGACAGGGGGAGTGTCACAGAGTCACAGAATCGTGGAATGGTTTGGGTTGGAAAGGACCTTAAAGATCATTTAGTTTCAACTCCCTGCTGTGGGCAGGGACACCTTCCACTGGACCAGGTTCCACAATCTGAATTCCAGATCCACAGCTTCTCTGGACAACTTGTTCCAGGGCCTCACTCTTCTCACAGAAACTAATTTTTTCCTAACAATATTTTCCTAATATCTAACCTAAAAGTACTGTCTCAATTTGAAATAATTCCCCTTTATCCTGGATTATTGGGGTGTATTTGGTGGTGAGGCTCTGGTACAGCTTTCCCAGAGAAGTCGTGGATGCCCCTTCCACCCTGGAAGGGTCCAAGGCCAGGTTGGATGGGGCTTTGAACAACCTGGCATCCCTGATCTTGCCACGGGGGCTGGAACGAGATGGTTTTTCAAACCCTTCCAACCCAAACCATTCTATGATTCTGGGACTGAAATGCCCTAATTCTGACCCAGATTCCCTGTTCCTCAAAGCCTGGAGTCACTAGGACTCCAGCCAAGATCTCTTTTTGGCTCTCTCGTGGCAGGGACTCAAAGCACAAAAAGCTCAGAGATCATGTCTGGGTCCTTCTGTTAAAAATTACCCGCTCTAGTCTCCCCTGACACAGAATGGTTTTATGATAATCCCATTTTTCTAGAACAGGGTAATCCTGTACAAATTCCCTTCACCTATGTCATGCCCTGGAATTGTCTAAGACAGCGTGAGATTAACAAGGCACAAAATCCAACCAAAAAACCAGGAAATGTGTCACTCCAAAAGTACAATATCTCAAGATTTGGGGACCATCACTTAAATTCTTCTTCCAAAGCAGGTCTGGGGATGAACTGCAGCCTGCTTGGCTCCTCTTGGACCACATGGACCTAGAGCTCATTTTGTAGGACTGAAGAATATTCAAGCTCTTCCCTTTCTGGAGAACTCCTGGGCTCCGATCGTTAAATCCTTCAATGCTGGTGCAGAGTGGATGATCTGGACTTTAGGCTGAACCTGGAACCCACCGTGATCCAATGTGTGGATTTATATTTTGTGCTGCAGGCCATGACAGATTTTAGTTCCTGAGGAAAACGCCCTAATCCGAAAAATTCCCTCTCAGAGCCTTGCTCAGAGCCATTTGGAAGCCAGCTGGAGATGGATGGAATTGTCTTTAGAGGTCATGTGGCAACCCCTAAACATGAGAGGATCTGCTCTTCCTATGCTCCACTCTCCTCATTAGGAAGTTTTTCCTGAAGGTGCAGAGCTGCGTTCTTGGAGTCAATGGCTCCTACCAATTCACCTCCAGAAGACAGCAGGAGGCTGGATTTGCTCTGCAATGTCTTTTGGCACTGACAGCAGGCTCGGGACGTTATTTACAGAGGTTTGTTGTGACAGTGCAGGGCGGGCTGAGGGACATTTGCCTGTGAATAGCAGTGAAATTTAAGACTCTGCTGTGTTTTATTTATGGCGCGTTTCCAGGCGCCGGGTACAGAAATCATTTGCTTAGTAAATAATACAAATAAACAGACATCCAACACCTTGTGCTCACAGCCCAGACAGCCACACACGGAGTGACGGCCTGCCAGCGAGCTGGAGGCTTTGGAGCAGTTCTGTTTTCATGGAATCCTTCAGGTTGGAAAAGACCTCCAAGATCATCAGGTCCAATTTTTGACTGAATACCACCACATCCACCAAACCACATCTCCAAGTGGAATGTCGACTCATTTTTGAACATTTGAGGGATGATCATTCCACCATCTCCCTGTGCAGTCCATTCCAATGCTTAACCATCCTTTCAGTGATGAAATTTTTCCTGATATCCAGCCTGGGCCTGCTCTGTCACAGCTTGAGGCCATTTCCTCTTGCCTTATTGTTTCCTGGAAGAAGAAACCAACCCTCACCTCACTCAGCCTCCTTTCAGTGGTTGTAAGGAGCAATAAGGTCTCCCCTGAGCCTCCTTTTCTCCTTTTTAAGGTCTTCCTCAAGCCGTTACAGTGACCAAGGGTTAGACAATTCCTTTTCCAGCTGTTTTCCTCTCTTTCCAGAGCCCCATCAAGTATGACAGGGGACAGTGAGCAGCACGTTACCCTCAGTGCTGGATGATGTGATCTCAGTATCTTTAGGCACTGCAGTTAACCTTGGGAAAGGTTTTCAGGGCGCTAAAATCTGGGAATTTCCATTTCCATTGCCAAGTATTAGGATAGGCTTCCCAGAGAAGTGGTGGAGTCACCATGCCTGGAAAAGGGGTGTAGATGGGGACAGGGTTTAGCAGTGTTGACAGTTGGATTTCATGAACTTAGAGCTCTTTTCCAATCTTATCAATTCTGTAATTTCATGATTTGAGCTGATCTGCCAGGTCCCTCCACCCTCACTGCAGAAGTGATGTGTGGAGTCACCCCGTTGGCCTGGTCTTTGGTTCCTGGTGCTATTTTAGGTGTCTCAAAGTGTCCTACAGGAGCTGGAGGAGGGAATGGGTCTCCTCTTGGCTTTCTGTCCTTTTGACCAGCAATATGCAGACGTAGAGATTGGTTGACTAAAATTTCAATAAATTCAGTGCCAAGGCAGCTGAATCACACTCAGACTGTAAAGAACTGGATGATCTTGAAGGTTTTTTCCAACCCAACCCAACTCAACCCAGCCCAACCAAACCCAACCCAGCCCAACCAAACCCAACCCAACCCAACCCAACCCAACCCAACCCATTCTCTGATTCTCTGACTCTATGATTTATCTCATCCTAAACCAGACGTGCACTTTGTCAGGTGACTCACACCCTCCATTCAGTTTGTTGATTGGATTGTCTTTAATTGCAATGAGAATGAAGATAATTAAGTAAGTTACAGACACCCCAAATTATGCAGATGAATCCCAGTCTTCTGTGCCTCAGTTTCTCCGCAGGAAGAATTGAATTAATGCCACTTTCTTATCTTGCAAGGATAAAGAAAATATCCAGATATTCAGCAGCAGGAAAATGATGTCAATATTCCTCTGTTATGTTTTCATGGATTGAAGTGACTGGCTGGGAGAACACACCAAGTCTGGCTAAGATTAGACAGATTAAGAAAAAAACATATTTAATGCATTTTTTTCCTCCTCACATGCACATCCTGGATAGAGTTTCAGAGCAGAGTTTTCATTCCCTTCTGTCCCCTCGGAGAGAACACATTTTCTCCATCCATGAGGATGAAGAAAGAGTCGTGCCAAGAGCAGAGTGACAGTGGTAAATGGATAATAAATGTTTTTACATGAACTGTTCCAGCTCTTGCTGTGGTGAAATCATTCCAGGAGACAGCAGGAGCAGCACAGAGTAATTTGTAATATTCAGGAGTGCATGTCCTGGGACCCCCAAACCCAAAACACATGTTAACACCGGGACAGGAAGATTTTAAATGCTGCTGTTTAAAGTCTTTAAAGTTTAAAGGATTGTGGGACAGAAAAAGGAGACAGAGGTTGCTGAGAAATCCCTAGAAAAATGAAGGATAGTAGAGAGAAAGTAAGGAGACTGGAGAAACAGAAAAAAACCAGAATTATTAATTTTTTTTAACTTTTGGTTTCTACTCTGGAGCCTTTTTTCTTCTGTTTGAGGTAAATGTTTAAAGCTCTAAAAAATGGAGGAATATTCAGTGCAGCCACTGGATTTTATATTGAAAATTTCACATCCACTGGCTCTGGAGGAAGCTTTCGGTGGCTAAATCAGATGGGACCCTTTACATGAAACTTCAGAATAATTTAGGTTGGATATCACCTTTTGAGGTAACCAGTCCAAAAACCTGTTCCAAGCAGATCAAGTCACTCAATGACTTTTCCAGTCAAAATTTTAGTATCCATCTTGGGGATTTGGGATCCATCTTCTCTAGATCCTCCTTAAGGAGCTTCATACAGTAACAAGATTTTTCTTCACCTTTAGTGTGGACATATCTTCTCCCAGCTTCCCCTTGTAAATCCTTGTATATCCAGCTTTCCCAGCCTTCTTCGTTGACCAGGTGTCTTTTTTGGAACTGGAGAACCCAAAAAAGGACAAATTATCTGTATTTCTCTTTCTTTCCTAAGGCAGCAGGAGGTCATAACTTGTCTGCGTCTTTCCAGGTTTAATCTCATTCCCTGAATCAAAGCTGTGACAGGAGAAAAAGTGGCCAGTTCCTGGTGTCTTCCCTGCTCTTCTGGCCTTTCTCTGGTGCTTGGCGCTGAACGGCAGCTTCTGTTGACAGCGGCATCAGAAAGGCCAAATACCTTTTAAAATCTGTTTATAATTAATTGAATGCTGGTTTTGCAAGTCACTTTAATACATGTTCATTATCCCTTGGCCCCTCTGATATAGGTTACAACTTGAAGGAATTGAAATTAATGGATGGCCTCGGTTTCATTCATCAGTGAGCAGCAGAAGCCACAGGATGTGTCAGAAGCCGTTTCCTTCACAGTATGAAAGAGAGGGAAAGGAAGGTTCACACTTTAAACTTCCATTTCAATACAATTAAAAGCCAGATTAGAACGAAAGAGGTGGTTTTTTTCTCTCAGCTTGAAACCTGAATGCAGAACAAAATAATTTGATTTCATATCTGAAGGCACGTCTCACTGAGTTATTCAGTAACCAAAACACATTTGCTGTTTTCCCTTTACTTTCGTGGATACACACATGTCAGTGTGTGGGTACTGCCTGAAACCAACCTGGGGGTTGAAGGAGCTGTCAAAGCTTGACCCCTTCCCTGTTCCCAAACCACCACATCCAGGAGGTGATGGAGTGACTCCACTGACGTCAGTCAAGGCTTCTGCAGTGGCTTCAAAGGATCAGGCATCTGCTCCAGTGTGCACTTGGAGAAGGAAAAATGCCGATTTATTCCCCAGAGGGACAGAAACAGACACGTTCATGTTGCTCTTTCCCCCACTCTGAAGTATCCAGGCTGTTTGTTTATCCCAAGCTCAGCTAATTCCCAACAACAACAGGTCCAGGAGAACTCAAAGTGCTTTTTACAGAGCCCCTCTGCGAAACTCTTCATCTCTGAGCAGTGAAGGGTGAATGTCTTCTTCTCGGAGTGATTAAAAGCCAGAGGGAGAGAAGAACAAAAGTGGTGACAAGAGGAAAGCTCCAGATGATGGAAGAAATTCCTGTTGGATAAAATGTCTCTACGATTAACTGTATGCTGCAGACTTCTGTCTTGAGAGGGAAAAGAGTCAGGTCAACCCCTGGACTTGTGCTACCTTGATAGGGAAATCAGAGCATCTCAGGGGAAAAGAAAAAATTCCTCTCCTCAATCCAGAGCCCATGTCCATGGGATCAGGGCACTTCAACAACCGTCTTGGAAAATGTCCATGCCTGCCTCCATCTACTCCTGGCTCTGTTTTAGGTAGACTGTGATTAAAGATCAGCATGAAACAATGCATAGATCATCCAGATAAGCCTCAACAAGCTGATAAACTCACCTCGGGTCCTGAGAAATGTGCTTCAAGGGTGATGGCAACGTCAGGTCTGCACCCACAGCGTGGATGTGCCAAGGTGGGAAGTTTGGTCCCTTTGAATCCAGGTCCAGCCTGGTGGGAGTGAGCAGCTGCCAGTGCCAGATCAGTAACAAACCCAGGATCACAAAATCATGCATTAAAGTTGGAAAAGACCTCCAAGATCATCCATGTCCACTAAACCACATCATAAAGTGTCATTTCTACTCAGTTTTTGAACAATTCCAGGGGTGGTGACTCCAGCACTTCCCTGGGCAGCCTGTTCCAATCTTTGATCACTCTTCCAGTGAAGAAATTCTTCCCAATGTTCAACCTAGTTTTTCCTGTTATCCAGCCCATCACTGGACCGGTGCTATGAACATCCCACACAGCACAAAACACTGCATTTCTATTTTCTGTTTTTCCTTATTGAGAAGACCAGAGTATCTTCTGCCAGCAGTTCAAGGGATGTTTTAGGAAACACTCAGACTCCAAGGGATGAGTTTTGAGTGAAAACCAGAATCTGGGAAGATGGAAGACCCTGTGCAGTGGGGAACTGACCACTTTGCTCCTAAAATATGAAAATAGCTGTTCCTTGTTGCTGCTCCCTCCATTGGCCTGAGCAGAAAGGCTGGAAATACAGCCGGAATTATTTGTTCTTATATAATCAAACCACATCTATGCAAAATTGCTTCTTAATGACTCATCACAGTGCACTGTTTGTCTTCTCCCTCCGACCAGCTGACTGAGAGGAGTTGTTAGACCTCCCATTCCTCCCAGGCAGCCTCTATAAACATTTGAGTTTTATTAGCTGTTTATAAATTATATCAGAATACATCAGGCACCCATGGCTGGGACCGAACGGCGGCTGCTGCATGTAATAAATAACAGAGCATGGGATGGAAACAGATATATGCATTTTAAAGTGCACCTGAGGCACATTAGAGTCGTTGCATAATATGTTTTGACTTAATAAGGAGATGCACTTTGCGTAAAGACAGCTCTTACAGTGGCTTTCCCTGACCGATTTATGAAATGTAAATGTTTACACATCCAGTGTGTGTCCTGGGGCTTGGAGGAGTAAAGTCAAAACAACCTTGGGGGTGGGAATACGTTCCACAGGGTACAGGAAAATCTTCCTCTCACTTCCACTGGCACATCTCTCTTGTCCACGCTGGAATTGTGATGAGTTGTCTCTGAGGTCAAAATGGGGCTTAAAAGAAGCAAAATAGATGCACACAAGCTCAAAACGCACATTTCTTCTCCTGTGACAGACAAAATAATGAGATGTTTGAGCAGCTCCCAGGGGGAGATGATGGTTTCCCTGTCGTTTGATTTCATTGAGAGGCAATGACCTAAACCCCTCCCAAAAAAATGGAGCAAAAAGAAATGGTTTGTGACTCTAAAATCAGACATCATGTGCACAATTATGTGTATCAATTATATAGATGTATAGATATGTGTACCCCAGGGAGGGGATGGAGCCACCATCCATGGAAGTGTTCAAAAAAAGGAGTAGATGTGGCACTTGGGATATGTTTTAGTGGGAATGGTGGTACTTGGTTGAAAGTTGGACTTGGTCTTGGAGGTCTTTTCCAAACTTAAGGATTCTCTGGATCTCTATATCCTAAGTCAGTGAGACAATTCTCTGCAGAAAAAAACCAATAATTCCTGCTAAACCTGAAATCTCTGACCCTAGACTGGACAAAGGACTTAACACTTTCCTTCCTTCCTGGAAAAGACTTTCTCTAAGTTTAGTTCTTCTGCAAACTTTTGAATGGATGGAGGCCAAAACTCTCTGATGAGATTCCCATTGACTTAGGCAGGGTTTAGATCCAATTCAGTGTCCCTAAGTGGGAATTCAGAACAGGCTCACCTTGATTTAATACTGAACTTTTCAAAACTGTGTGCTTGTCTACATATTTTGAACACACACTTGTAGTTAATTACTTATATGATGTCATCCACTTCTAGATCTCAAAGTATTTTCAATGTATACATTCATGTGCCCTCTGAGGTGCATTCAGTGTTGTCAGTTGGGAAGAATCCTTCATCCCTATTCATTAACAAATCTGGGAAGTGGAGGTTCCATACTTGCAGTGGTTGCACCAGAAGACAAACATCGTAAATAATGAACATCAACTTTTCCTCCTCCTTTTTGTCTTGTTTGTTATTGCTGAGCAGTTGTGCTCTGGGTAAAATGAACTCCATCCCAGCCAGACTCAACACAAAGGCTGCACCTCGAGTTCTGTGTCCAATTCTGGGCCCCTCATTTCAAGAAAGTTGTTGAGGTGCTGGAGAGTGTCCAGAGAAGAGCAACAAAGCTGGTGAAGGTTCAAGAGTGAGTCCCATGAGGAGAGGCTGAGGGAGATGGGGGGAGCTTAACCTGGAGAAAAGGAGGCTCAGGGGAGATTTTATTGCTCTTTACAACCACTTGACAGGAGGGTGAAGCCAGGCTGGAGTCGGTCTCTTGTCCCAGGGAACAAGGGACAGGACAAGAGAAAACAGCCTCCAGTTGCACCAGTGGAGGTCCAGGTCGGACACCTGGAAGAATTTCTTCATGGAAAGAGTTTGAAAAGGCTGCCCAGGGAGGTGGTGGGGTCCCCATCCCTGGAAGTGTCCAAGGAATGCCTGGATGTGGCACTCAGTGCTCTGGGCTGGGTGACAATGGGGTGATCACAGGTTGGACTCGATAATATTGGAGGTCTTTTCCAACTTAAATGACTCTGGGTTTTGGTGAAAGAGGCAGACAAGCCCTGGATGGAGCAATAGATAAAAGCTGCAGCTCTGTCGCGGTGCACAAAGATATCAGAGCTAACTCAAACCCAACCATGCAGCACAAAGCGAGCAAGAGCTGCAAAATCCCACAAGAAGGATAAATTAGCTCATGCTTCATTCCATTCTGGCTCAGTTAATACACTGATACTTGAGTTAATGAATTTAAAATCAACTTGAATGCATCTCAAATGCTCTGGGGTTTGTAGACCTGGTTCCACTTTTTAGCTCTCTGAAAGACACTCAGTGTAAGTCTGGGCTCTGATTTTCCTGCTGCAAAAGGCAACTTTTCCAGTGAAACACTGTGAGAGTAAACCCCAGCATCCTTGGTTGCTCAGCAAAGAGCAGATAATGCCTCAAGATAAAGAGGAAAGCAACTGATGTCACAGAATCACAGAATTAGGGTTGGAAGGGACCTCTGGAGACCATCCAGTCCAAAACCCTGCTAAGGCAGGGTCACTTGGAGCAAGTGACACAGGAACACATCCAGGTGGGTTTGGAATGTCTCCAGACAGGGAGACTCCACACCGTCTCTGGGCAGCTGTTCCAGGGCTCTGCCACCCTCCATGAATGAAGTTCTTCCTCAGGTTGAGGTGGAACTTGTTGTGTTTGAATTTATGGCCATTGCTCCTTGTCCTGTTGCTGAGCACCATAACAGAGCCTGGCACCATCCTGTTGACACCCACCTTGGAGATATTTGTATGGATTGATGAGATCCCCTCTCACTCTTCTCTCCTCCAGACTAACCAGGCCCGGCTCCCACAGTCTCTCCTCACAAGAGAGATGCTCCAGACCCCTAAAGAACATCAACCAAGCCATGGTGAAGAACTTGCATTGTGCTCAGAGTTGGTGGCCACTCCACAAAATGGACATTTGTTTGGTGTTTTTAAGAGTTTTCTTAAGCCTTCAGCAATGCCTAAATATTTTGGAAATATGAAGAGAGTCTGAAAGTGGAGGGACCCACAGCTGGACCGTCCTGGTATTGGCTGGGCATTGGCCAGCAGGTGGTGAGCAACTGCACTGTGCATCACTCATTGCTCTTGAGTTTTATTTCTTTTTCTCTCTATTATATTATTATTATTATTATTATTATTATTATTATTATTATTATTATTATTATTATTATTATTACCACCATTATATTTTATTATATTATTTTTACTTTTTTATTATTATTGTCTTTTACTTTGCTTTAATTATTAAACCGTTCTTATCTCAACCTCTGAGTTTTTGCTTTTCCCTGGTTCCCCTCTCCACCCCTCTGGCATGAGTCAGTGAGAGGCTGTGTGATGCCACTTGGGATTAAACCAAAACACGTTCCCATCTCCTACCCCTTCAGTGACCAGACTGGAATTAGAGGTTACTAATTGTCCTCCCAAATACAGGTCATTAAATTGCAGCTATTAAAAAACTCAGGGTGAGACCTTTCAGGACAGGAGAGGCGAATTATAAAACAAGAAGCCAATTTCACTCATTCACACCCCTATAGACACACATCCGTAAGTTTCTCATCCCATAAACTCTCCAGTGGGCAGGACATGCAGATGTTTGCACGGAACTGCTCTGCCCATGACAGCAGAGCAGGGAAGGGACAGCACACAGCTCTCATCTCTTGGTTTCTTCTCCCGTACTGTGTTGAGATGGACTGCAGCCCCTTCAGCTTTTCGATGAATGGACCCACACCTGTTTGCACAGCCACACCTTCCAAAAGGTTTTAATCTCCCAAAAGGAGGGGCAGGAGACAGAAAAATGCTGTGCCACTGCTGTCACCCACAGACAGCCATCCCTCACTGAGTTCTGACTCTGAGTTACTGCTGGAGCTCTGTCATCATCCCCCTGCTCTCTCTTTTTCCCTCTCAAGCTCGAATAAGTTGTGAATTATTTGGGTTTTTTCACCCACTTCTCCTCGCTTATCTGCGAAACTGCGCAAAGACAAAAATCTGCGGCTTGCATGCAAAGTGAATTGTGCTCCTCAAAGAAATAGAGTGATAAGGTAGAAGCAGGGAAAAGCAAATTCCGAACAGTTGGGGTTTTTTATGGGTATAAGCAAAAAAAAAAGCAAACTCAATTTTCTGATACCCAGGCTGTGTCAGACTATTCATGTGCTGCCAGTGAGCAATAAAGGGAGGAAAGATGGTGAGGAGGATTGAACCCAAACACAATGGTTTTCTGAAGGTTTCTGGGCTGATCAGGGACTGTTTGAGACCAGCAAAGATTCCTGACCACATTCCCTGAGCACAAAGCCACCAAACACCCCGTGGCTTCTGCCTCGTGGAATCAACCACAGCCCAGGGTTAAGCAAAAGAGAGAGAAACCAGAGAGGAAGGTGGGAGGAGGGAAGTGCTGGCAGGTTCAGGGGATGCTTCTGATCTTCTCATAATTGTGAAATGGAATCAGGATGGCCTGGGAACAACTTCATCGGGAACAGGCTGTCCAGGGAAATGGTGGAGTCACCGTCCCTGGAATTGTTCAGAAAAGGAGCAGATGTGGCATTTGGTGATGTGGTTTTTTGGGCATGGTGGTGTTTGGTTGAAGGTCGGACTTGATGACTTTGGAGGCCTTTCCCAACCTTAATGACTCGATGATTCCATGATTTTGTGATCTGCCAGCAGTCGATGCTTGGCTGCCATTCCCCTCCAGAATCTGCTCTTTCCCTGTTCTCCTGGTAATTCAGCCCTGCTCAAGTATCCCACTGCCAGTGTGTAATTTGTTCATTTAGCACTGCCTGTCTACCTCCTTTCATTTTTCCCTGCCCGTTTCCCACTGTATCTCTTCCCCTTGTTTGTCCTCTGCAGCTTTTGTTTGAATTAAATCTCTTTTATTTGCTCTCTGGGGGAGGGAGGCTGTTCAAGCTCCGTTTGCTTCAGAGCAGAGGCATAACAAGATGGGATGTGCTCAGCCTGTGGCTTTTCATCCATCAGCACTATTAACTCAGGAGCAGAGTCCTTTCATTTTCATTCTCTCCGTGTTTCCTCCACATCACGCAACCAATTCGTCACTTCTCCCTACATCACTAACTCAATTTTTACATATTAGGCCCCCCCTCCACTGACACTTTGCAGCCTCTATAAAAGATATTTATATTCTAATTATTGCTTTGGCCCCTGGTATAACTTCTAAGGAGATGAAACCTCAAAAATGTTTTACACGGTGCTGTTCCCTGCTAGCAAAGGTTTGTGGGAAACTTCACTGGAAGTTTTGTTTAATCCCAAATCCTTCAACCTTTTACATAGACACCACTGCCAACACATCCACAACTCCACAACTGGAGCCACGAGACACATGCAAAGGGAAATGGCTTCAGTTTGTTCCAGGAGAGATTCAGGTTGAATATTGGGAAAAAATTCTGCACTGAAAAAGTTGCTGAGTATTGGAATAGACTGTCCAGGGAAGTGGTGGAGTCACCACCTCTGGAAGTGCTAAAAAACCACTTCACAACATGGTTTAGTGAGCACGGGGATGTTTTGGACTTGGTGATCTTGGACGTCTTTGCCAACCTTAACGATTCCGTGAATCCACTGTCACAAAAAGCCAAGACCTCTTTGTGAAGTTTTATGGAGCAGCTTTGGAAGTGAGGAGTGGGAAAAACTGCACCATGCACTGAAACACTGTGATCTTGGAGGTCTTTTCCCCCTGTAATGATTCTCTGGGAAACAGTATTTCCACCAGGATGAGAATCCTGAAAATCCTTTCCTTATACCTCTCCCTTTCCACTAGAGGGCTGGGAAAGCAAAGCTTGTGCAAAGTGCAATAATACACATGCACAGAAACTCATTTATTCCTTGCGTTTCTGCGGTTATGCAAACTAATTCTTTTGAAATTAAAAAAAAAAAAAAGAAGAACTATTTCAGGTATTTCCTTATTTCATCTCTCAAAATGTCAGCCAGGAACCTTTGCTGTGTGAGTCCGGGATGGCACCACAGGCAGAATTCATATGAAATAAAGCAGAAGCTGTGGCACGTTGGAAAAAAACCCATTTGTGTGACTTGGAGTCTCCTGGGCCAGAAACAAGGTGACATCTTTCTTATTTTAGATACATCTCTCGTTCCTGTCCATCCATGCAGCCATCCACGTCCTCTGATGCTTTTATTCTATCAACTTACCTATTAATTTCCCTAATTATTTAAACAAAATTAGTTCCTGCCATCTGGTTGTCTGCCTGCTCGTTCCCCTGGGATTTGACTCCAAAGCTGCTGTTGTTCTCCTATCGAGATTTCTGCATGAAAAACAGCTTTGGGGTACATTTGAAGTTGTTTTTCTTTAAGGAATGCTGCAGATAAACAATTCTTCCTGACGAGCCATGATCACCTCTTTAAATGTAAAACTTTTGCTGCAGGCTGGTGTCTAATGCTAAATTTGAGGACAAATTTAGCTCTTTATCCTATGGTAGGTTTAGATTGGGTATTGGGAAGGAATTCTTCCCTGTGAGGGTGGTGAGGCCCTGGAATAGGTTGTGCAGGGATTCTCTGGTTACCCCAGCCCTGGAAGTGTCCAAGGCCAGGTTGGATGGGGTTTGGAGTAACCTGAGATAGTGGAAGGTGTCCCTGCCCATGGCAGGGATGGAACGAGGTGTTCTTTAAGGTCCAACACAAACCATTCCATGATTCCATTAATTTTGAGGGACTCTGAACAATCAATCACAAGGAACAACTCAGAGACTCACTCTCTGTGAGGCCCAAGGAAGGCAGAGCGTTCTCATTCCGTATTTCCTCATTTTTAGGGTTAAAGGAGCACCTTTACGAGGGCCACTCTCTTCAGAGCTGCACTGAGGCAAACCCTGTTTCACCAGCAAGAAATAAAGAAGCATCGCTAATTAACTGCTGCTCTCTGATTCCTGTTCCCTAAAGCCTCCCAGTTAATGATGACATGAACTGTTACTGTTACATTACACTGACATTCAGAGCACTCCGAAATTGACACAAAGTGCGAAATGGGAGAATTAAACACCGAGAAGGCAACGAGTGGTGGTTGGGCAAGGAGGGGAGAGCACCCTTTGCTGACAGCAGAGAGTGGCTGAACTTTTTCCTCTCTTTGTGATGTGCAGCTTGGCAGAGCTGGCTGGGTTTAAGCAGAAACGCTGCCACAGTGCGAGAAAAGGGCAGGGAAGGAGGGGATGCCGTTTACCTTGAAAAACCCCAAAGTTGTAACTGAATAAATCCACAAAAAAGTGCTGAATTTTCCTGTTTAGGAATCACACAGCTCAGATTGAGCTGGTAGAATGCAGATTGTAATTTTTTTTTCATAGAATCATGGAATAATTTGGGTTAGAAGGGGCCTTCAAGATCATTTAGTACCAATCCCCTGCCATGGGCTTGGATAAAAGCAGGCTTGCCTTCCAAGAGATTAATTGGATGAACAGGGAGAAAGTAGCTGAGGAAAAGTTTAATAACAGCTAAAAATAATTTTAAAAAGGTCTTCTGAGGCCTTTGAGATGTTCTGATTTGCACAGAGGGTAGCTCATGGTGTCCCTGTAGCTGATACCTTCTGAATTCCCAGGGAAATTGGGTTTGCATGGCAAATTTTTGGTCGTGAGTGTCTTCAGGGGTGGTTTCTGTGAGAAGCTGCCAGAAGTTCCCCCAGTTTCCAATAGAGCCACTCCCAGCTGGCTCCAGGAGGGATCTGCAGCTGGCCAAGGTCAAGCCCATCAGGAATAGTGGGAACGCCTCTGGGATGACAAAGTTTAAAAGGGGAGAAAGAAGACCTGCAGAAGGGCTGGCTAAGAGAGGAGTGAGAGAAACAGCCCTGCACACACCAAGGGGTGAACAAGGAGGGAGGGAGGTTCTCCAGGCACCAGAGCAGAGATTCCTGCAGTCTGTGGTAAGGATCCTTCTGCTCTCTAACACTGTTCAGTCCATTTTTTGTCCATCACCTCCCCCAGTTATTCCCTTTTTCTTGAGTTCCTCACATCCCACATCAAGCACCAAAAACGTCTGTTGTGGGTGAGCCCTGGCTGGACACCAGGTGCCCACCAAAGCCATTCTGTCCCTCCCCTCCTCAGCTGGACAGGGGAGAGAAAATATAACAAAAGCCTTGTGGGTTGGGATAAGGGCAGGGAGAGATCACTCAGCAATTCCATCATGGGCAAAACAGGCCTGACTTGGGGAAATTCATTTTATTGTCAATCAAAATCAGGTAAGAATCTTTCCCCCACACCTCCCTTCTTCAGAAAGGAAGGAAGAAAGAAAAGAAGGAAGGAAATAAACATTCCATACTTCCTTGCAGGCCTCTCTGCCTTGTCTCAGCCTCCCTTAGGCTGTGGAGCCTCAGGCTGATGTGGAAATCTGTTGGCAGCTCCATCCTTGGTTTCCAACTGCAGTCACTCTGCTTCCAGTTCCTCTGCTTCTCCTGGCTGGGATGTCACTGAAGCTCCTGTCAGGAGAAACAAAGATCAGCAGGGATTGATTTGTTCATCAAATCCTGCCCTCTGAAATTTCCAGCTAGATTGGACATTAGGAAGAAATTCTTTGTTGTGAGGGTGGTGAGGCCCTGGAAAATGTTGCCCAGAGAATCTGTGGATACTCCTGGAAGTGTTCAAGGCCAGATTGGGGTTTGGAGCAAGTTGGTCAGTGCAAGATGATCCTGACCATGGCAGGGCGTTGGAACTGGATGATCTTGAATTTCCCAGGGAAGTATTTAGATGGGTTTAGTGTAATAAAGTGTTATCTCTAATATATTCCAGCACTGCTGTTGCCTTCAGCTCCTTACTCCAGTTGCTTCCAGCTTCCTCCCTTCTCTGATGACTTCCCTTCAACCTTCATTTTGCTCTCCTTGCCTCCCTGTCCTTACTTCAGTGGAAATGCAATTCCTTGTCCCATTAAATTTAACAAAATTTGATGCAACTTAATTCCAGCCTGTTTTCAGTGGTTTTTCATTCAACGTGCCCTAATTCAATCTATTTCGACTAACTGCAACACACTTAAATGCAATTCCAGGAATTCCATTAAAAATAATTTGCTGCAGAGGAAATAAATAGTATTTGCTCCAAACGACCACCAATCGATGGGATGTGATTTGCTTAAATGCAATTGCATCCAACAGAAGGAAATTAAATCCAAGCTATGCAGTGTGTTGCAATTAAAATTCATCCCTGAGAATCAGGTCAAAGTTTAATTAGCGCCAGAGAGGTTTTATTTAGCTTTCTTGAATATATTTATGTCTGGGACAAATTAGTAGCCCTTGATATCGTCGTGTGTAGCACCGCGGTTGACGGAACGTTTTCCTCCCGTGTTTTGCTGGTATCTTACACCGTTCGACCCACGAGGTTCCTTCCAGCTCCACTTTCCTGTGTTTACTGATGTTTTTTGTCCCGACAGCCTGCAATTGTTTCCCTGAGCTGCTGTGTGGGATGAAATCCTGGGATTCCCAAATGCTCGGGTCCGTGAAGAGCACAGGCAGTGCCTGTTCAGAGTCACCTCTCTCTCTGCTCCCTCCTCTTGAAGAGCAGAGACAAAGATTGAAGGGAAGCTGTTGGAGCATTTAGGAAATGAGTCTGGCTTGATATCACTCTTCTCTCAGTAGCTCATCCTGCCTCAGAGATTTCCAGAAAAAAGTGTCTTTCCCTGTGCATGGGAATTCAGTTACAGGAACCAAATTCGTGCTTTTGCTTGCAAGGGAAAAATAACACGTCTGGTGTCCACTTGCACCACTTGTGGTCCCAGCTGAAGCAGCTCCAGAGAGATTTGCCTGGAATTTGTTCATCAGCAGATTTTGGAAAGGGACTCATCTCCTTTGGATGACACGAGAGCTTTCTTGTCAACCATTTGTCTTAAATCAGATACAGAAAATTGCTCTTGAAAAGTGGATTGCTCTCCTCTGACTCAGAGGACTGGTTGAGATTTAAGCTGTAAGAAACTAAGTGCATTTGAAAGAATATTTTTCTTTTTACTCCCATTCACTGTTTGATAAAAGGTGAAGTATCTGTACCTCCCAAAATTTATATAAATATATTATTTTCTTCTCTAAGTGGACCAGACCTTGAAAACTTCATTCAGAAACACATTAAAGGCTTGAAAGAAACATTACATCTTTATAATCTGTATATTGTGGTATGATTAATATAATGTACAGCTAAGATGAAAATGGAACATCTGAATGCATCAAAGGGAAAAAAATCTATCTGAAATTGTTTCTTCAAAAAAAATCACCAAAAATCATTGGAAATAAAGCACTCCTGGAAAACATTTCAGTGTTACCTTAACCAGAGAAGAAAGTGAATTCATCTCTGGTTTGGTGGGAGATGGGTTTTGCCATGGAAAGGAGAATCACAGATTGTGTTTGTAGATTGTCCCCTTTAGTTTTACTTCCTTCATGCAGTGATTTGTTCACTTTCTTCCTCTTTCTTCCCACTCTTGATTGAAAACTTACAAAGCAACGACTTGGCTTAGACCCCACCGAATATCTTTGAGGAAAAGGAGAAAAAAAAGACTTTGAAACTTTGTTATGCTTTTGCAGAATTCTGGAATCCTTTTGCTTTGCAGGATTTTAACTGGGGCTTCAGCTCAGCACATCCAAATCAAATACTGAAAAAAAAAAAAGGAAAAGTAAAGAGCCCCAGCTTTCCAGACTTCCTGGGTAAATTGACACTGTAAAAAGCAACTCTGGGTCAGACTGCACTCATTAGTTTTGCAAATTAGTGAGCTCAGTATTACACCAGCCCCAACGAAACAAGGTTAAAATGTGTTGGTTTAATTAGACTCCCTTGTGCTATTTTTCATGGGAAGTATCAAAATATTAACGAAATCAAACAAACTCAGATTTCCTCCAACCAAATTGCACAAATTAACGGGGTTTTGAAGGTCTCTGTAAGATCTCATTGCTGTGCACCACAGGGATGTGGAGGTGTGGAGAAATGTTCTCCCACTTTTTGGGATCACATCAAGTTTGTGAATCACACTCATTTCTCCTCAGGCCAGAATCTCACATTTTGGGTGGTTTGACACTCATTATCATTTTCTGTTCGCATTTGTCTCCCTGTAATGAGCTGTGCTGTTCTGAGGGAGACGTGGTAGGTGCAGGAATGATTAATATGGTAAAGAGGCAGATTTACACTCATTCTTTCCTACTGGTTGGCCTCACATCTACCTTGGACAAGATTCCTGTTGTGCAAAGTTCTGTCCAGACGTGGGACCAGAAGTGAGGTCCAGTCACAGAGCTGAAGGAAGCATGGGTTGGGAAAACTCTACTGAACCTGGAATTGCAGCCTGGCTGGGTGAGAAATTCCCTTTGGTTGAGAAGTTTGTGGAGTTTCCCTACTCATCCAGATTCAGTTCCTGTCATTGAAGAGCTCTGGATGGGCACAGAGTAAAAAAATGAGAGTAAAATCCACTTTCTTGATTCTCTGATACTATGGGAGGTGGGTGGTTTAAAACCCATTCTGCCTCAGGGAGAGAAAAAAATTGACCTTGAACAATCTAATCCCCCTTTCCAGCTGCTGCCACCTCTGTCACAGTGGACAATCCTAAATCCTCTGTCCCAAAATGCAGGACGATGTGAATTCATGGAATCATGGAATCACAGCATGGTTTGAGTTAGAAGGGTCTTTATTGACGATCTAATTCCAATCCCTCTTCCATGGGCAGGCACACCTTCCGCTAAAGCAGGTTATTCCTGATTTTATGAGGTTCCACCTTCACTCATGGGCAAGGCAGTCCCATGGTGACTTTTCCAAAATCCCCCACAAAGACACAGTGGCACTTCAGTATTTCCCTTTTATCTCACCCTTTATCGTGTGCCCTCACACAACCTCAAGGATTGCGTATTTCTCATTTTAGCCCCTCTTAGATTGCAGCCACCAGGCTCAGATCCACAGAAGTATTTACAAGACAAAGGATTTCAAAAGGGATTTAGCTCCTTAAACAGGAATTAAGTGTGCAAATACTTCTCTGGGTTTCTGAGACTCAGATATGGCAGCACAAAGTGATTTATGGAGACAGCAGGGCTGGTTAATTGAGGAGACAGCTGCTCCTTTGTTTTTTTGTATGGAACTTCCTGGCAGGGATTCATCCACATCCGTTCATTCCTTCTTCTGCCCTAATCTTTTTTTCCTTGTTTTTAGGATCTTTCCAGCACCCCACTAAGCAGTGACACTCTTTGCTAACACCCACCAATGTCAACGAAACATGAGCACCAGAGAGGAATAAGGAGTTTCTGTATTTATGGCACCACCAGTAGTTCTTGGAGATCTCCCAGTTTGTGCAAAACCAGCCAGAATTTGCTGTCTTTGGGGGACTGAGGCTCATGAAAAGTTCTAGGGGGTAAAACCTTGAGGAGACCCTTGTGTAAGAGGCTCCAGGTGCTCCTCATCCCTGGAGCACATCCCTCCTCCTTGCTCTGGGGTCTGGGGGTTGGCAGGTCCCAGAACATTTCTCTTGGAGTTTTCCATTCAATGTGCACATGGAAACCACCCTGGGTCAGTGCTAAAATGACACGATCCAAGAGCACATCCATAACCTGGTAGCTTTTTGGCAGCTTCAACAAATTAACAAATTAACAAATTAAGGGCTACTGCTGAAGGCTGAATGTTGTCAAAAAGGAACTTCCTTTGAATAGTGGGAGAGAAAACCAACCCAGACTTGGTTTCAAACCTTGTAAAACCCTTTTGAGAACCACGTCTGACCTACATAGTTCAGGGCATGAAATTTCATCTCAGCAAAATCCACAAACTCTCCCATTTATTTCTGCTTAAACTGCATAGAAAACTTTTTTATTCTTTCCTTTCTTTTTTTTTTTTCTTTAATAGAGGAATACATAACCTTCCCCTAAAGAGAATTTATCACGTCCACTGCTTGTCAGCTCTGAAGGTTGATTTAACCTCATGATTTAAGATGTACACCTTGAATTCAGTTCTAATTTCGCTGACTTGAGTTTCCAGCCACTGGAACTTGTTATGCCCTTTTTTTTTTTTTTTTTTTTTTGCTTGACTCAAGAGCAGCATCTGACAAGTAATTAGAAACTGTAATCGAGTCATCTGCTAAGCTCCGTTTCGCTCCACTGAAGAAATCATGTTCCTGATTATCACTGAAGGGCTCATCTTTCAGCTTCAGATCAATCTCCCATCATACGTCCAAGCTATTCCCAACAGCTTCACAATTATTTTTGTTGCCTTTTGAAGAACAGAAAAAGTTAAAAGGAGATATCTATCTATACATCTTTTCTCTGGCCATGTTTTCTATTTCACAAGCTGTTCTGAATTTTAGTTTTTTAAAAGCAGGAGTAAAAAAAAAAAAAATCACACACCTTTGGTGAAGAAAAGAAAGCAGGAAGGTGGAATAGTGCTAAACAATGACAGTCTTTGACCTAAAATAAAGCTGCTTACACACAATGTACTAAAGAATAGTATTGAATAAGAGATGGGAGATGTCCTTTTAGAAGGAGAACATTTTTTCCCAATTTCCAGCTTTTTTTCTGAGTAGGATTTATCCTGGTTTTTCTGGCTGGCCTGATGAACAACCCCTTTACTGTTTGACCTCCTAAACATCTCAGCTGATTCCTGTGCTGTCCAGAAAAGTGTCTCTGTCCAGATCCCTGAGAAAACTCTCATGTGGATGTGTAAATCACAGGAATCCAACTAAATAACTTTTCCCCCGCATTAATCATATCCTAATCTCATATTATAATGTCAGAATTATTCGGCTTTTATGCATGCACCAAACCCCCGTGATTAAATGGAGCTCAGTACTAAATTGCATCTGCATAATTGCTCTTTTCTTCTTTCTGTCTGGCTCCGTGACGCACTCCACGATTTTCACTTTTCTTCCCCAAGAAGACATTGTCACAATGCTGGTGGATGTAAAAACGTATTTATCAATAATTCAAATTTGGTTGATTATTTGATACCTCCCGTAGCTCAGCTATTTCTTGAGGCTGGGTAATTGGCCTGCATGACCTAAAAGAATGCCCTAAAGATTTCTTAGATCTGCATCTTCCTCTTCTCGTTACAAAAGATGATTTTGACACCAAATTTTGTTCTTTGTTTTTTGGTCAAGGTGGCACAATTCCCTCCTGTCACAGCACAGAAACTTCTTTCTCGTGAGAAAGAATTCATTTGTTTATATAAACTAAGATAAAGGTAGTGAAACTCTTATGAATCAAGGTAGCCAATTGCTACGGGGGGCGTTTAATGAGTGACCAATCAAGTTGGAATCCATTTTGTATATAAAAGCTGAATTTAATTAATAAAAGAGATCTTTATGACTTGACCCTTCTCGCCTTCCCGTGTTTCGACATCCGCGCGCTGCGACATCCTCCCACCTCGCTTTTCTTTTCACCTGACCCTTCTTGCTCTGTGGTGGACACAGGGACATCACACACGTGGGGAAGGAGCTTTTTCCCTTCCTTTTTTTTCCCCCCTTTTTAATTACTATTTCTAGCACATAATTCAATTTACACATCCTCTCTGCTTGATTGGCTTCTACCTTTGCAGCTCTCTCACAACAGATTGATAAAACCTGACCTTAATAGCATGAGAAATATTAACAGTACTCACAGCTCTGCAACGCTTCTCTTTCTTTGAGCATCAGACACAGACTAAAGCTGGTTTTAAGCATCAACCCTTCCACTCCAGAAAGTATGAGAAACCTCGATTTCTACAATAGAAAAAAATCAAGCTTGATTTTTCTGGGGAGAAAAGGAATATTTTTTCTTAGAGGGATAAGTCAGCAGCATAACAGTCCACCAGGGAACTTATGAAATCGCATTTCTCACAGATCTTAAGGATTTGATTAAACAAATGCTTGGAGGGTGGATGAGGAACTTCCAGATGTCTTGTCCAGCTTGTAATTTTGGGATAGGGAGCTCTACACATCCTGAGAATGATCCTAAGTAATTCCGTGTCAAGTTAGAGCCTTTGCCTGGATATTGAATAATTCCTGTGTCCTGAAGGCCCAGTTTATTTCTCCATGAATCCCACTCCAGGTTTTCCCATGTTTTTTTCTGTTTCACTGTTCCTTGAAGTTCATCTCCAGTTCACACCAACTCAGACCTATCCTACACCCTCTCAAATCCCTTTTAAACCCCGCTGGCTTTTTACCAGCACCCTCTAAAGGTGCCTAAGGGAAAAATCTCCTGTCTGGATAGTGAAGAGATCCAGAGTTTTCCCATGGTTAAGGGCAAGAGACAACAAAGTCAGGGGTGATTCAGAGCTGCTTTAGGCATTGGAAGGTGCTCTAAGGTCTCCCTGGAACCTTCTTTTCCCCATTTCCTCCCATGAGCTGTGTGCTTCTGACGTAAGAGCTTTGCAGGGGAAAAATAAATGATTCCTCCACCCCACCCTGGTCTAGGTTTGAACCTGAATTGTCCACACAGAGCACAAGGTGCAGCTGCACCATCATTTCCATCCCCAAAAATTCGAACAGACACAGCTCAGCCCAATAATAAATAGGAGAGTTTAGGGCTAATTATAACAGGCCTTTTAATTTTCATCTGGAGTCACAAAATCAATGGAAACTCCTTGCTTCATTAAATAGTTGCAGTTGCCAATAGCTGGAGCTGTTCCATTTGCAGATGTGCTAAAAACCTGTTTATTTAGTGGTTATCTTGCTCCAAAGCCTTTTTTTCCCCCAAGGAATGCAGCCACAAAGCTGCAGAGAAAGGGAGGAATGAGGAGTGGGTGGGCTGATTTGAGAGGAACAGGATTTGTGCTTGGGATGAGCTACATTGTCCTCCAAAATTCAAATGTGATGGATTCCTCCTCCTTCCACCTCCAAATCTCCAGTGTTGCATGGAGAGATAGAGGCAAAGCAGCCTCGGTTTAAACAGGAGAAAGTCTTGGTTTAAATGGGAGAAAAATTTGGTTCCCTTGGCCAAATTCATCACATGGGCCAAAGCAGCATTTGAAAATCAAGTCACAAAGGTTGTTCTGGTAGCCATGAACTGAATAAGATCCTGGAGCTGAAGAAATGAAGCAAAATCCACTTTAAACCCACTTTTCTTCCTTTCCAGATCTGCTTTGTGTACTGGAAAAAAAAGGAAGATGGACTTGAAAACCTTCAAAGAAAGAAACCGTGAAAACCCTCAATTACTCCTCTCTACACTAATCTGTCTTCTCATTTGTTGTCTTTCTCCTGCTGACTTGAAGAGCACACAACCCTTTTAATCTTCTTCTAAAATCCAATCGGATTTGTGTGTTTCTGGAAATTTTACCTTTCCAGGATAGGGAGGAGACAGTAAAACCCTCAAAGAAAGATTGGACTTCTTGTTGCGGGTCGGACTTGACAATCTTGGAGATCTTTTCCAACCTTCCTGAGTCCATGATTCTAATAAGAGGAGTGGATTTAAGGAGATATCCTACAAACAGCTGGAATTTGCTCTGACAAACAAACTTCAAGCCAGCAGACTGATAATTCATGGATAAATTTGATTTCTCACCTCTAACTCCCAAGCAACAGGAATTGTGGAGGTGAGCACCACCATGGGGAATGGCCTTCAGTGAAAGTGAGGATAAAATATCGTTCCAAAATGAAAGTAAAAGTGGAGATCTCTCACTCAGGGATATTCTCCTGCTGGCTGGTGACACTGGTGGCTTGTGTTCATCCTCTTTTCTTGTAAAATAAAATTCTTCATGGAAACAACCATTTATGGAGCTTCTTCAAGAGTCTCCCTTTAGTAATGAACAGCCTGATGCCTGCAGAGACCAGTCCAAGCTGCAATGTGTTCTCCTACTGAGCTCCAAGCAATTCATCAGGGTTTCTCGAGGTGTTTACACTGAATTGTAACAAAAATTTATTAGGATTAAGTGAGAACTGTAACAAGCTGAACTGCCTGACAAAATGGACAGCAGAGTCTATCAGCTTTTCCATCTCCCATCTAAATATTTATGAATCTGGTTTTTAGCAGCACCAGCTGGCTGGGAGCTGCCTGAATATGTCTAAAAACCTTTAGGTTCCTTAAGGTCTGGATCAAGGCAGACTCATCATGAGCTATACGAAGAAATCTTTATTTTTGGGAATAAAATCTGGCAAAGCACAGACTGTAAACAATATGAGCACTTTAATCAAATTTTGACTCACAAAAGAGAACACCTGACATTTTCAGGGAGTAGCTGTGATGTGAGAGTGGAATTAAAGAAAGTCAAGGAGTATCATGTTGGAACAAAACAGACCAGTGTCACCTTAGCATCAGCAGCTTGGAACAGCCAGGAAATATTCCTGACTTACAGCTTAAAATGAGCATTGCAGCTGCTCCATTCACAGGGTGCCTAAAGCAGTCTATAGTGAAGGGTATTAAAGCATTTTTTAAAATACATTTCCCCCAAAATTGTTTGGCTTTGAGGGGACCTTGAACAAAAAGTGAATTGGAAACAAGGAGAATTATACAGCTGAGTTCAGCTTCTGTCTGAGTTGTTTCAATGTATGAAGATGGGAGGGTTCGTTCTTCACCATGGGGAAGGGGACTTGCCACCAGTATTTGCAGCTGATGTTTGGAAGAGTGGTTCAAGACTGATCCATGTTCTTGAGTTTTGTATTTGCTCTCCGTCCATCTACCAGAATCCATCATCTTTTCTGTTGTGGTCCTGGTTTGAAAGGGTTTTTTAGTAGAGGCTTTTGGTTGATTCTACAGGGGTTCATAGAATCATAAATTCGTACAGTGATTTGGGTTGGAAGGGATCTCGAAGATCATCTCATTCCAACTCCCTGCCATGGGCAGGGACACCTTCCTTTACCCCAGGTTGCTCCAAGCCCCATCCAGCCTGGCCTTGGACACTTCCAGGGATGGGGCAACCACAGCTTCAGCAGATAAAGGGCGGGTATTGAAAGCTGCAAAAATCTCACGTGTGGAAAGCTGCACTTCAGGAGGAAGCAGACTGTGAGCACTGGGGATTGGTGATGATACCTGAAACAGGGAGAAATCCAGGTGTATCTCAGACCTTAGGGAGCAGAAACAAGAATACAGCAAGTTTGAGAGAATCTTGGGCCTGATATTACCTTGCTTTTTTTATGTGTATAAGTGACCAAGACCAGGCTGGATGAGGGTCTGAGCAACCTGATCTAGTGGAAGGTTCCCTGCCCATGGCAGGGGTTTGCAGCTCAATGATCTCCCAATGCAAAACATTCCATGATTCTATGACACTGTGACTGCAGCTCTCACAGACTTTGAGGGCTGGGCAGTTCCAGGTCATCTCAGTCATGGCCTGGTGAAGTTCCATCTCTTCTCCAAACAATTTTTCCCATTAAAACGAGGAGTTATTCTGCCTCCTCACAATGCACAAAAGGCCACAGGAGACTGGGAGATGAATTGTGTTAACCCCAGGCTGTCCACCCATCCACTCCTTGTGCTCCCAGCATTGTCAGTCTCAAAGGTGTGTCTGGACCAGATTAACTCGAGTTGCCCAAGCACAGCTTAAAAACTGACCCTGTTCAGTGAGCAAGGGCACTCAGCCTTGCAAGGACAGATGGTGCAATTAAGGAGAGCAGCTCTGCTTCCGTGTTCAGTATGGTCACCTTCACTTCCATATGTGTCCTATCATCTGAGAGGGCTGGAGGACAGCCAGGCATCCCTGTGTTTGTGTTTCCCTGGCACATCCGCAGGAATTGGATTGAACAGCTCTGCTGGACCCAAGGGGTTGGGTCACATGCAAGGCTGGTGATGAGATGGTGACTCTCACCTCCTGCAGACCAAAGAGCCTGAATTTGTATCCACTTTGGGCTTGATTTTCCATGTTTACTGCTCTGTGGGCACTCAGGATCAGTGTAGATGAAGACGGTGTTCTTCTTTTTGATAACTGAGTGGAAAACTCATGCGTGCCAGAGAAATAATCAAGGAATGACAGCACAGGACTAATGTAATGTACTGTAACAGCCAGGTCAAGGAGAAGGATGATGGACAGCTGTGGAGGAAGATGAGCATTTTTGAGGATACTCCAATGGGATGCTGGGGTGCATTGGGAAGAGCATCGCCAGCAGGTCAAGGGAGGTGGTCCTGCCCCGTGCTCAGCACTGGTGAGGCACATCTGGAGTGCTCTGCCCAGTTCTGGGCTTCTCAGAAGACGAGGGACATGGAGCTCCTGGAGCAGGTCCAGGGTGCGGGTGCTCAGGACTTCTGAACAACGAATCAATATGATTTCGCAGAAGCCATTTATTGTTTACAAAAGACTCTTATTTATACTTTTACAACTGCTGTACACGCGATCACACATTCCATGATTGGTCCCTCTAGCTGTCCACACGCTTTGCATGCACTTTTCAGAAAATATTATTGGTTCTTGATTTAGTGCAGCACAGTCTTTCTTTATCTATTTCTTGCTGTCTTGGTATTCTGTTTTTCAGCTTTTCCTTTCCCAATTTAGCGCAGCTTACATTTCAGTGGCCTTGACGAATTCTTGAGGGCTTTGATAAGCATAACTACAGGTGGTTTTGGCTGGGGCACACTGTCAGTGTTCAAATGCATTACAACACCAGGGAAAGGCTGTGAAAATGATTTGGGTCTGAAGCATCTCTTAGAAGCACAGGCTGAGGGAGTTGAGGCTGTTCAGCCTTGAGAAGACACAACTGAGAGGGAACCTCATCCCTGTCCATCAGCGTCTGCAGGGAGGGGTCAGAGCATGGATCAGGCTCTGCTCAGTGGTGCCCAGCAATGGGACAAGAGGAACAGGCAGGAACTGATGCTCAGGAGGTTCCACATGGACATGAGGAAGAACTTCTTTATTGTGTGCTGAACAGATTGTCCAGAGAGAGTGTGGAGTCTCCCTCACTGGAGATATTCCGTAACTGACTGGACACAATCCTGTGCCTGTGCTCTGGGGTGGCCCTGCTTGAGCAGGAAGGTTGGACCAGATGACCCCACTGTGGTCCCGTCCGACCTGACCCATTCTGCGGTTCCATAATTTTGTGATTCTGGAAAACTCTCCTGCTTCTCTTATTTTGGCCCACATGAGAATGAATGAATGGACACAACCTACAGACACCGGTCTGTGTCAGTTGTTGAACACTGACACATTTTTCCACCAGAAGACTGAGAAAAGTGCAGGAATATTTGACCAACTGGTTTTTGTGCTGGGAAACAAATCTGAAAATCCAATCTGGCAGATAAAGCTGCAGGAGTGTAAACAAGGGAAGGAACAGTCTGAGGATGATTGAAATGGATCAAATGGATGAAACAATGGTTTTTCTGGGGGGAAAATGACACTTTGGGGGTCAAGCTTTGATTCAAAACTATTTAGAAGCTGTATTTCAATGCCACAGGGACAACTACAGTGAAGACCAACAGACAAAATGGGCATTAGAGGCATCTCATAGCACGATATTCCATTAAATTCTCCCTCAAGCTGGCTGGTTTGTTCATTTGCTATAGTGTGTTTTGGGAGTGATAAAGGTGTTATTTGAGGATCCCAAAAGCTTCCAAGCTGTAAAGAGAGGTTTTCCATTATCGTTCGGGGAAGGACACTGGTGATTGCTCAAGAGCACATGTAAGGGCAAGCAGGATGATTCAGGGAACTTGTGGTCTTGGTTATGAGAAAATATTATCCAGACACGACCTTTAGTTAGTTCACCTCAGATGAGTAAAAACACATCCTGCCTCTGGAAGATTCTGAAGGCACAGCCATGGGGGCATCTCCAGAACTTTTCATGGAAGCAACTAGTTCAGAAATAAGACCTAATGGGTGAAAGAGGAAAGAGATTGTCAGTAACCTCAGGAAACCTCAGGACAAATCATGGTGAAATATTTTGCAGCAAATGTCACCAAGGCTCTTGCACCACCCACCTCAGATAAGAAATCAGCTGATTGGGGGCTGCCTCGGCCCAGAATGTGATGGCCTGGGACTTGTAGTGCATTAATGACCCTTTAGTAAAGCTTGATTTAATTGTCCTGAGGCTCAGAGCTTGGTGGAATAAAAGCTTGACCTTAAAGTCCATCTGGTTCCACCTTTCTGCCATGGACAAGGACACTTTCCACTATCCCAGGTTGCTCCAAGCCCCATCCAACCTGGCCTTGGACACTTCCAGGGATGGGGCAGCCATAGCTTCTCTGGGCAGCCTGTGCCAGGGCCTCCCCACGCTCACAGGGAAGAATTTCTTCCTAATATCCAATCTAAACCTACCCTGCTTCCATTTAAGGCCGTTCCCCCTTGTCCCCTTAGTGACAGTTCTGGTGAAAATCTTTCAAACACAAATCAGTTTTTGTTCTGACAATATTCATGAAAGAATTTTAATGTTTCTCCACAAATCATCTTGGGAGAAAGTGAAGATTTTGCTTTATCAGTTTTTTCCCTGAGTTTTATTACCCAGCTGTCTAAAAGTTCAGAAGAGGTGAGGACAGTTACTGATAAAGAAATGCATCTCTCCAAGATCTCCGTGTCTTTTGTTACAACTGGCGCAGGGATTGAAAACATTTATTGGTTTCCTGCAAGTTAGGATCCCACAATCCCCCATAACTCTTATTCTGACTGCTTTACAGATGCTGCCCTCTTCAAAATTCAGCCTTGAGAGGGCATGTGCTGTTCCCTGAGATATTTAATGATTGCTGATCCCAGGTAGATGTTTCTACCTGCTATAAAGTTGGATTTGAGCAGCCATCAGCAAGAATTTGCAATTTAACGCCTCGCCAAGGCATCGTTTAATTGACAGTAACTCTCTGAACTCAACACTGCAATGTTGAGGAATTAGATGGGAGAACAATTTGTGGACAACAAGTAAGTGCTGAAGCCTCTTCAGTTTTCTCGTCACTTCAAGCTGTCATTCAGAACAGTCCCTCATCTCTCTTCTCCTGCACTGCCTTCGCTGGGTTCACCTTGGAAGGGCTAATTAGCAACCACTGCCTTCTCCTGAGTCCTGAAAAGGGGAGCTAAAATCAATTTGTCTTTCCAGCAACATCAACCAGGAAGGAAAGAAGGAAGGAGAAGGCAGGCAACGGAATGAGTGGCAGGGAATGGTGAAACCCCTCAAAATAATTATACTGAGAGCTTGGGCGAGTTTATACCAGATTGATGAGGAGAGATTGGACTGAATTGTTCTAATTAAGAGAGAGAAAGTGTAGCACAAAAAAGATCTGCTTTTGGTCAGCCATCAGCAGAAAGAGGAGTTCAGGGAAGTTTTTATGGATAATTCCATTGGCACTGCTGCGTTCAGCTCCTTGGTCCTAGTTGTAGGTAGGGCCTTCCTGAGCTCAGGTGGGAGGCCTGAACTGCAAAACCCACAAAGAGAAGAGATTTCTGCTATAAAATCATGGAATTAGGCAATTGTTAAGGTTGGAAAAAATCTTTGGAGCCAACCTTTGTCCGAAAACCACCGTGCCCACTAAGCCGTATCACAAAGTGAAAGATTTAGAGACCTGAGCATCTGAGAAATGCACCAGGAAAGGCAGGATCCCCAGAGAAGTCAACTTAATTCCCCAAAAAACCCTATCAGATATTTTTTTTCTTTGGCTCTTGAGGAAGTTTTTGAGTTGGCACAACATTAGAGTGCTTTGGATTGTTGGATTCATCTCAGGGAACTCTCTGAGCCCAGAGAATTTTCCAGTTGTTTGGGGAAAGAATTTTCTAACAGACCCCAGACAGACTATATTTTTTTAGGGAATACAAGCAATTGGCCACTCCAAGAAAAAAGGCAGTTGCATTTCATGGAATGCCATATATATAACAATAAAGATTCATTTTTCTCTAGGTGCTTTTGCCTCTATTTTTCCATCAATTCCTTTAGGAAAGTCACTTCAGGAGAAAAAATAACTTTGAGGAAATTGCTAATACTGTTTAATACCTGGCTCACCACATCCAGGAAACCTGCTGTGCTATTGCTAGTGAATTTGAAATGGGTATTAAGTTCAATTTTTGAGATTTCTGCTACTGGAAATCATTATTCTTAAGCATAAATGCTTTCAAAATGGATGATTTTTGTGCAAATTAACTATTTGTTCCTTTATTATTTACCACAGGCCCATTTTCCCCAAAGGAAAACAAATCCCCCTCTTTCCAAAGGCTTCTAAACAGTGATAATTCATAGATGGCTTTTCTGGGGCTCAGTTTGTTGCTGGCTTCAGCTACAGCTCAGGGTAACAGAACTGTTCCAGCTTCAAAAAGCAAAATCCTTGTAGACACTCCCAGGGAAGGCTCCAAAGCCAAATGGGAATTTTGAGCTGCTCTGCTCTGTCTGGACCTTGAGGCAAGGCTGCAGGCAGGATTTTCTCCCAATTCTGACCTTTCTTAGTCCCAGATCTTCAGGTGCTCTTCACCTTCCAGAGGATTTGGCTGTAGCGCCACTGTCAGTGCAAGGAAACTGAAAAGGTCACATCCATCCACCCCTTTCCCAGGTAAAACTTTTTCCTGTGCCTTACTTGGATTCTTCCGTGCCCTATTTAGGTACTTCCACAATAACTTGCAAAGTTGGAAAGAACGAGACAGGGACATTGAACTCATGCAAGATGCATGGTTGCGTTTGCGAACAGGAGTGGAGATTGCCCCACTTAGTTCCTCCAGAGAGGCTGAAAGCACCACAAACCCATTTAATCTTATTTTTAACTCTAAGTGGGTGCCTGAATTGCATCGCTTTCAATGGGAAATGAAAAGGGTTTCAGTTTTCTTTCTGAATAGGAAGGAGTCAAGCCCCAAATCTGGTGATTAAATTTGAAGGCACTGACAAATAAAGGGTGGGATTTATTGTTTTCTTTTTTTTGTTTGTTTTACTTGTTCCTCAGATGTCGCTCACTGGATGTGATACATATGATAGGTCCTAATCTTATTTAAGATCTCAAATTGGGCAACCTGCAAAGGCTGCTGGTTCTGTTTCCATTTTTTGGAGTGCCTGAGGCGTCTCTATAGTTTAGGCAGAATATCTGGTACAAACCCAGAGTTAGTGCACTTTCAGTCTCCACCACTCCAGCTGCTATGGGACAAGAATTCCTGAATGTATCCAAAGCTCTGCCCCGAATTCAGACACTCTGTGCACCTGCCCCCAGACACCCCCAGTCTGCCCTTCTCCCTTTCAGGTCACACACAACCTCCTGGGCAGATGCCACCTCACCTTGTGTGAGTCTTGAGACTTTACGGGAAGTCCTGAGGCCTTTCAGGGTGAGGTCCCCATGTAGACCCTAAATTCCAGGTGCCTACAACAGATTTTTCTTCATCTGAGGCAGCTGATCATGTTCTCACCATGGGCAAACGAGGTGTTGTCAAGAGAATCAGAGAATTCACCCCGTGCTTCCTCTGGCCAACCCAGGAGCCCTCATGTATTTCAGGATAAGATGAATCATGGAATCGTGGAATGGTTGGGGTTGGAAGTGACTTTCAAGGCTACGTAGTTCCAACCCCCCTGTCATAGGCAAGGACAACAAGACCATGTTGTTCCAAGCTCCATCCAACCTGTCTTTGAACATTTCCAGGGATGGGGCAGCTACAGCTTTTCTGGGAAATTTCTGCCAGGGCTTCACCCCACTCAGAGGAAAGAATTTCTTCCCAAAATCCATTCTAACCCTGACCTCTCTCAATTTAAAGCCAGTCCACCTTGTCCTGTCATCCCTTTCAAGAAATAAAGGACAAAATCTCTTCTCCTGACATCTCTCCATGATCGTCTAGAAGTCCATGACTTCATTTCCTGTTTCAATTTTGTGACAATAGTGGATGTTGCCTTTTAAGAAACCCTGCCCATATCCCTGCAAAAAGCAGGACTTTCCAGACTCCTTGAGGTAGTTTCTGCTCATTTGACCATGATGGGGATCCCTTCAAGAAGGAATTTTGAAAGCTTCCAGGAATTCTAACTACACCACTTCCCTGGGATCCTATTCCAATGCTTACCCACTCTTTCAGGGGACATGGAAGGCTGTGAGACATTGGGGCCAGTCCAGATTGATCATAAACCAACTTCTGACAGCTGTAGGCCAGCTCATCTTTCATTTCCAGGGCGCTGCATGTAAGAGACGGTCCGAAGACCCTTCATCTGTCTCACGATCATCTATGGGGGACTGAGACTAAAAC
>VZTJ01001264.1:764755-807255 GCA_013397795.1 Orthonyx spaldingii
TCTCTCTCTCTCTCTCTCTCTCTCTCTCGCATAATCGGGTTGTTGGCACGCAATAAAGTGCATTGTTGTGATTGAAGCAACAATCCCCGTTTTGTGTTTCTTTTGCACTCTGAGATTCGGGTAAGGGACCATCACGAATCCTGCTTTATGTTAGCGGATCGTGACACTGCAGCAGCTGGATGGATGCAGCAGGAGGCTCAGTCCTGTACAACTGTAATTTATGCCTTGATGTGTGGGGAAATCTGTGCAATTTATGATTTTTCTACTGCAGATGTGACCTGCTTAAGCAGGACTTCACTTTTTGGAAATTGAATTGCCAGAATGACTTTGTAGATTATGCTTGCTCCAAACCTTGTGTTCGGTGTCTAAACTAGAAAGACGTCTTTTGATTTCTTTTTGCTTTATTTAAGTTATGATAAAATATGCATTTATCACAGAGAAGGGAAAGTAAATGAACGACACAGCACTATCCAGGAATATTCCCTGGCTGCAGCAACTCTTTCAGTGCTGGAACAGCTGGATTGTTACAGCTTCCCTCCTCTGAATGGGTCTCAAAATCTCCAGACCAGTCCAGTTTCGTGGTATTTCTAAACAAGAAATACTAAAAATATAGTGGTTATTGGTTAATAAAGAGAAATTTGATAGCTGCAATATGGCTACTTTGGCAGCTCCAAGACTTCACAAAGCACAACACAAAAATACCCCTGGTGTAAACATGTGACCCCCAAACCCACTCACAAAGCAAAGAAAACCCAAATCAGTCCAGGCCAAAGGGGCGAGCAGCCTCTGGTAGATTTTACAGCCATGTCTCTGTAAGATCTCTGTACCTTCAAGCCCTTTGTTGCACATTTTAATCTCAAATTCCGGCTAATAATGAAAGATTATCCCTTCTTATTGTATCCAGAAAAACTCTTCCCACTCTTTCCCTCTCACCACTTGGTCCAACCCAGCAAACCCACTCTGATCTGAGGGATTCTTGCCAAGAGCAGCAGATGGAGGGTCACCAAATGTGCTATGTTTGCAATCTTTTCTTTCCCCTCTTTGGTGTTATCTTTCCCTCTTCTAACACTTGACAGAAACCAGTGTGAAAAAGAGGACAGGAAAACCCGATGGTGCTCAGGCCTCTTTGGTGCTGTGAATACGAAATTTTATGGTGCTGGAGAGACAAAGGTCACCCTCGCTTCCCCTCTCCCACCTCCATTTGCATTATAAATCTCTCCCTCATGTATAAATTGAGGAGTGTTGCTTACCAGCAACCTTCTTTCTTCAGGGAGTTTTCAGCTGCCTCTTTAAAAGCGGATTTTCACAAACTACCAGGAGGTTTCATCTCATTTTCTAAAGGTGTGTGAATAAATTACCACAGCTGAGGTGGAGCAGGCAGCACAAGGGGACCTGTGAGTGGGAGGCGAATGCCACAAGCACCCTCTCATGCTGTGCCCTGATGTTGGTGCTCCAGGCTCCCACAGCTCATCTCTTAGGCTTCCATTCCAATAAAAGCTGGGGTTTGTTGTTATTATTATTATTATTATTATTATTATTATTATTATTATTATTATTATTATTATTATTATTATTTCCTGGTAATGTTTTGTAAGTCACAGCAACAACACGATAAGAGCAAGCTCAGCCTGTTCAACAACATGTAAATATTTTCCCGTGGGAAACGAGATAGAAAATTCATGTCCACGGATTTCCAAAGGTCACTTAGGCAGCAGTGTTTGAACACCAGCAATCTGCATCCCAGCTGCCTCTGGCAGTAATTCCTGTTTAGGTGCTCAGCAGGCATGGAGAACATGGGAAGTGAGGTGTGTAATGGGGATGGCAGAGGGATGGAGATGGAGGACAGGAGACCAAGGCAGCAAACAGGAGAGCTGAGAAAGGGCAGAACCACAGCAAGCAGGGTTCTTCAGACACAGATTTGGGTGGGCTGAAGTTGTGTTAAAGGCACTTCCCAAAATATTCATCTACAGATGTCACAGTTGTTGTGTTCCAGGGCATTTTGCAGTCCTTGGAAAAATCGAAGAATCATGGAATGGTTTGGGTGGAAGGGACCTTCAAGAGGCACAGGTTGGGATTTTTGGGGTGTCCTGTGTAGGACCGGGAGTTGGACTCGGTGACCCTGATGGGTCCATTCCAACTCAGCATGTTCTATTGTTTTGTGATTCCATGTTCATCCAGTTCCAACCCCTGCCATGGGCAAGGACAACCTGGAAGTGTTGAAGCCTGGGTTGGATGGGGTTTGGAGCAACCTGGCATAGTGGAAGGTGTCCCTGCCCATGGCAGGGGATTGGAACTGGATGATCTTTAAGGTCCCTTCCAACCCAAACCATTCCATGATTCTGTGATCCTTTTTCAGGGTTTCCCATGGAGATGGAGGCTTTGCACACTATGCCCTGTGCCTGATTTATTTTAAAAACACTTGACTTTGCCAGGATTCCTTTCAGCAGACACATTTTATTTTCTTCATTGACTCTGATTTACATTTTCTACTCAGGCAACGACCTGTGCACTTCTTTATGTTATTCATCCTTTGTCTTTAAAAGTGGTTACTTGTGATCTATTGCCACCAGTCCTACTGAGGCAGACTGAAAAGATTAAGAGGATTGAGATGACAAAAAGAAGAGCCTGCCAGAGAGGAAAACCTTTAGCCTTTTTAGCTGGGTGCAGAATTTTGGCTTGCAGGAGGCAAAAAACAGAGTGGGTTTGCGTGTGTGTGTGTGGTTTGTGTTTAGATCCTCTCCTCTGTGTTTCTGAACGTTGGGGAAGTGGAAATAATTCCTCCTGAATTTGCAGGGATTGATGCGCAAAGAGAAACAGACCACTGAGTGGTGGTCCTGGACCACAAGGATCGAGATGGGTCGAAGGTGCTGACGCACAGACTGAAATATCTCTGTAAAAATCATTTCAAATACCTCTGTAAGAATCATTTTTAAGGTTTTCTTTAAGCAGGTCCTGAACTTGAAGCACCTAAGAGAGCGTGTTTGAACAGTGTGAAAATGTCACAGCATTTTGGAGGATACAAATCTTTGTTTTTCATCAGGGCCTCTGGCAAAGCACAGCACAAAGGACAGAAATCCCACATCACTGCTGTGAAATGAGTCATTATTGCAACCACTTCTGGGCTGGGAAATGGGAGCTCAGACTTGTGCAGAGCGAGGAGCTTCAGGATCACGCCAGTAACCAGGATGAGTTTGATAAAACCTGGTTCTCCCTTCCTAAAGTCCTGGCAAAGAGCTTTTACCTCCCTCCACGTAAGTTTTCAAATAATGTCAATATTGAAATAACATCCAGGCTTTCCTGCCAGGTTTTCTCTCTGGCTTTTTTTTCTCCCTCTCTCCCTTTCTCTCTTGGCAAAGGCTCATTGGGTTTATTAAAATAATGCAATGGAACTTTTAGATTTTTTTTTTAACTGATGTAAGGAGAGGGGAAAAAACCCTCAAATTTTGGGTCTTTTTGCCGTTAGGAAGGAAGTATAGCAAGTTCAAGTCACCTACAGTGGAGTCAGGACTTCATCTTTTATCACAAAGATAAAAAGTACCACAGATTGGTCTCAAACATTTTCCTATACATGGTCAGTTCCAGGTATCAGTCCTTTGCAGCACATTTTTTCTTGCACTGAACCTTCTCCAAGTCCCTTCAGCACGGGAATGTTCAACATTGCTCAGAATTCTTAGATTTTTTCTGATAAAAAAATAAATGTTGCCTCCATCAGAATGCAGTGGCTCCATATGAAATCATGGATGACTTCAGTGCTCCATGTTATGTCCCACAGTCCTTTCAAGCTTTAACTTTTTATTTATAAAGAACACAATATTTGAAATGAGGTTTCTTCCCAAAACCAAAGGATTTTGCTATTAAATGTTGCATTTTTCTGCAGAAAGGAATTATTTGCAGATACAGCAATTCCTGAAATAACTTCGTGGTTGCAGGGACATCCCTCCATGGGTGCACATTACAGCCTGACCTCAGTGTGACATCCATAATTCCCTTCCTGCCTCTCATCCTGTTATCATCCCGAGGTGGGTTCTGAGTGCAGCTCCAGGTGTTGGTTTTCCAAAGGCAGAGAGCTCAACATTCCCATATCCTGAACGGGGCCCTTCATTTGGGATTGGGAAAATCCTGGTTTGCCGCATGATATGCCAAGCACATGGAGGCTGATTTGCTCTGTTGACAAAGTGGGAATGCAGGGGGAGGGATTAATTTGAATTTGAAAAAGAAAGGATCATTTGGTGCTAATCCAGACTCCCCGATACTGAAATGAGATATTTGGGTTTCAGTGTCGGGTGCCCGCCTTGGCTGGCTGCCTCCTGCTGATTCGCTGGGAATGGAAATCCCTCTTTCCTTCAGTCCTGACACAGGCATGGAAATATTTTCCAGTGGGCCAGGGAAGATCTAGGAAGTAGGGATTTTTCCACCTTTTATTCCATGAGGGATTTAAACCTGCTTCCTCGCCCGGATCCAGCTAGCGATGCCATTGCAAACCTGCTTAAGAGCATTAGTCAGAATGCCAGCATTTATCCACCCAGCAATGACTCCTAATTCCCATTACAGACAAATCCCCGTCTCTCGCTGCAGCTTGATTACGACGGTGATTAATTTGAAAGTCAACATATTTACCCAAAATACAACATCATTAAAAAGACTAAACATAAACCTGCATATTTACAAATACCTTAACTTGACGTGATTGAAACAAACAGCCTCCTCTCTGCCTGTTTGCATCCAGGCAGGCGAGCCCAGCTTCTCTTCCACCTTTATATGTTCATGTCAATAGATGGCACTAGTATTTTCTGCATTTTTCACTGCAATATTAGATTTCCTTATGATACCTCCTGCCCTCGCTCGGATTTTCAAAGGATGGAATTGCTCATTTCCAAGGGGATATTTTATCCTTAGTAAACATATAATATCACTCCAGTTTGGCTCTCAGAAAGTAAATCTTTGCATACTTCATAAAGCCTCAATGCCACAAGACTGATTTTTTTCCCATTGTGAAAACAAAATGAATTTAAAGTTTTCATTTCCGTACTGATGGGAGAGTTCACCAGGAAAAGCCTGTGGGATCTCTGTATAGGGTGCCTTAAAAATCCTATGGCTGTTCCTCCATCATCACTGTGAAAATAGAAAGGCGTTGCTCCTTTTCAATTATATTTTTGTTTGAAGAATGAGCAGTGGGCTGCATGAAAAGCAGAGATATTAAAAATTGTGAGTAAGATTCTCAGTTTGTTTTACTCTGCCCTCACAAATCCAGGGACTGGTGAAGCTTCCCTTTTCATACCAGCTCAACTTTTCTAATTAAACCTACGCTTCAGGAAAACATATTTTAACCTTGTAGCAGATGTTTTTGTCTCTGTCAGTGCAGAGTCCTCTTGAATTCAAACAAAAACTCAGCTGGTCACTGTCATCCCAAACAGTTTTTAGTTTCTTTTACCTGTGTTTAGAGAGGGTGTTGTTGTGAACATCTCCTTTGTGGTGGGAGAATCAACGGATTTGGATATCAGAGGTATCAAGAGTAAACTGATTACAGATTCTATTTATTATCTTGCCAGGGGACCTTTTTAGGAAGAGTGTCAAGCCAAAATGAAAAGTTTGCTGTCTCAGTTCCCCAGATGTTCATAAAAGTGATATTTCTCCAGCCTGCGAGGTTCTGGTGAGGATAAAGATAATTGCAGAAATTCCTTTCCTGTTTCGTAGAATCACGGAATGGTTTGGGTTGGAAAGGACCTTCAAGACCACCTCATTCCAACTCTTCCACTATCCCAGGTTGCTTCAAGCCCCATCCAAACTGGCCTTGGACACTTCCAGGGATGGAGCAGCCACAGAATTCCTGCACAACCTGTGCCAGGGCCTCACCACCATCACAGGGAAGAATTTCTTTCTGACATCCCATCTAAATCTACCCTCCTTCCTCTTAAAGCCATTGCCCTTGTCCTGTCCCAGGGGTGCTTTGCCATGTGTGCCACACATGGAACAGGATTCAAAGGGAATTTAGGTGAATCCATCAGTTGTGGAGTCTAATTCAAGAACATGCAAATCTCCTGATAGCCACATATTGGTCATGCTCCCAGTGCACAGGGATTTAGGAAACAGCCACAAGTTAAATCAATGTCAGGTCAGCCATGGGAACGTTCCCCTCGTGTTGTTCTGAGATAACATCAGGCCATGACTGAGGAATTACGATGGGAACCCAAAGGAACAAGCGAGCCCTGGACCCCATGAGGTTTATTCTCCTCAGATCTCTGCATTACAGACAGATCTGTTTATCTGTGGCAGGTAATTGTCAGCTGGCCCAGGGCAGCAGCATTTTGCTGTTGCAATTTTATGCCTTTAACAATCGTGGTGTCTGCATTTATGAACACAGAACTAATTAACGTGCCAATTAAAGCACCTGGGTTTTGACACAGGGGCAAGGAGAAGGTGCAGAAATCAAACCACTACAATTAATTATGTTTGCTTCTCCGAGCAAGGCACTGGTGTCCTGGGATTTTCTGCCTGTCTTCGTTCCCTTTGTTCATCTCCCTCCTTGGTAGTAAAGCAACACTTGTAGGAATTAATTTGGTGGAAATTGATTAAAGGTGGTCATTGTTTGCCCAGGCAGGTAATTGTCTCTGACACCTGGTGATGGGAAAGATGTGCACGTAGAGATGCAGGAAGGTGCACGTTAATCTTCTCCTCCTGAGCTGGAAATGTTAGGAGGTGAATCAAGGGGGTGATCCCAGCCAGAAAACGCAGAAAGGAAGAGAAATAAAATGAAGGTTACCTGGAAGGAGAGTGAGTTCAGCAGCAGAATCCAACAAGAGAGAGAATTATCACAGAATCATAGGATCAGAGAATGGTTTGGGTAGGAAAGGAACTTCAAGACTTCAGTTCCAACTCCCCTGGGCAGCGACCTTCCACTAGACCAGGTTGCTCGGGGCCTTTAACTCTTCCAGGGATGGGGCAGTCAGAGCTTCTCTAGAAAAATTCTTCAAGTCTCTCCACCCTCACAGGAAAGACTTTTTTCCTGATATCCAACTTAATTCTGTGCTCTTTCAGTTTAAAGCCTTGTCCTGCCACTAATTCTATAAATCTAAAGGATTACGCCTGACTGAGGCAACTCAGTGAAAATCCACTCACATTGTGTTGAATATTTGGGTCTCATTTCTGGGCATTAATAATTCCTGTAATTAGAGTTTAGACTCTGGTCCTCATTTCTCCTCCAGTTTATGGAGCTAAGACTGTCCAGGGAATTGATCAACCACATCTTGAGGTTCCTCCTGTTATAATTTGAGTGAGAACAGGTATTTATTTAGTTATTTATTTATCCAGCCAGTCTGGAAGGGTCTCTGAGCAACCTGGTCTAGTGGAAGGTGAACCCATCCATGGAAGAGGGTTGGAATAGGATGATTTTTGAGGTCCTTTCCAACCCAAACCATTTGAGGATTCTGTGATTTTTTCCTTCCTGTCTTACACCACCAGATGATCAATAGAGGAAATCTCTCCAGCCAGATGGTTTCCCACCAAAAAATGAAGGAGAACTCTGTCCTCCTCCATCCGTTTCTCTGCCAGTGGAAGCGGAATTCCAGGATTTCAGCTGAAGCCAAGGATTACTCTGTGCCATTTGACATCACACCCATGAGATGATCCAAATGGTTTTAGCCTGGAAGTCAAGGATTATGTTACAGACAAATCATTGAGCTGTGTACAGGAAAACAGGGAAATAAGGAAAAGGTGAGTAGAGAAAAGCACAGAGGGCAAAACCTAAGAGCAAAATTCCAGACAGGGAGTAAGAAAACCCTGTTCTGATAACCAGGATTCCAACTGCCTAATAAAACTTCAGCAATTTTTCCATTATTAGTGGAGTCTGAGATCATAAATGAAAAAATCGTAAATGAAAAAGAGAGCAGTGCAAAAATCAGAAATGATAAGTTGGGAATGCAGCAGCTTCATGAGGGATTTAAAAAGATTTGCTCATCTCTCTCTAACATCATTTTATCTCTCTATTTCTTTAATATCGATTCTTTTTGTCAACCAGACAAATTATTCTGCAGTATTTTTACCACTTTTTCAGAGCACCATCTGTTTGCATGATAATTTCCCCCAAGTCCTTATAAGGGCTGTAATAATCCCTTCATGTTAACTTTTATTATTTGATTTCCAACAGCCTTAGCTCTGAAGGAGCAGCACAGGGAAATCTGTGTATTAACAAATAGCAGCTCCCCACAATTCCTGCAGAAATTATTCATAAAAAAAGGATTAAGTTTCAACCACCTCGTCAGGGCACAGTATTCACACAGGTATGGGTTGGAATCATGAGGACAGAAGCACAGAGGAACAGGTTCAGAACAAACACAGCCCGGCTCCAAAGTAAGTTAAACCTGAGTGTTTGGAAAAGAGTCAGAACAGAGCAGGCAGAGCTGATGCATCCTCAATTTTCCTCCATTTTCCAATGATTTTTAGTTCCATACCTGAGACTGTGGTAACTTGTTTATTCATTAATCTGCAACAAGAATTTTTTCTGAGCGTGCACTCAGCTTCAAAGGATGGCATGAACCCAAATTGCCCTTTTGCAGCTTTTGCTTTACCTATTAAATTGTCTTTATCTCAACTCGAAAGTTTCACACTTTTACCCCTTTGATTCTCTTCTCCCTTCTAAGGAGGTGAGAGTGAGCAACTGGATGGGGCTGAGTTGTTGGCTGGGTTTAAAGCACAACAAAATCTTCTTTAAAAATCACATCCTTTTATTTGTTTTGTATCTGCCTTTCAATCATTTATTCACCAAGTTCTGGCAGAAGAGATGGTGAATGGCCTCATCCAGCTTCTCTAAAGGCTGATGATCTTCCAGCAGGAAAAAGGGGGACACAGGTCTCTCATGGAAAAGACTGGAAAGATGAGATATATGGAGCAGAAGACTCCATAACGTTTTAATGTATGTGTTTATATGTGCAATACTCAAACGGTTCAGGCAATCGCACCACGCACACATCACAATATCTTATCAGAACAAGGGGACATTTGGTGTTGCTGCATTTTTCAAAGGGGTCCTCAGCCTTCAAAACCACCAAAATCCCCTTCCAAATACTTCTCCCTCCCCTCTCAAGGAAGGCAATCCTAAATACACGTCAGACCTGCGCTGAGACCAACAAAATGCACCCACAGGACATTGTTACAGCATTTGTCACGGTCATACATGAAATAAGGACCACGTGCCCTGGGTGTTTCCTCATTGGGAACCAAACTCCCCACTCTATGACCATCCCCACAGTTCAGTAGCAGAACCTTTGATGTTCACTTTCCAATATTGGATTAAACATTCCATGAAGACTTTGCCTTTCAGATTCCTTTTGCTGTACATTGTAAATTTGCCTGCTCTGCCAAAGAGCAGAACAAGGACTTGTTCTTTCATTCCAGCTGCGAGACAATGTCAACAGATAAGTGTGTATTAAGACTTCAAGATCATATTATTTAGACTTAATTCAATTAAACTTTTTTTGTGCTATTGTTGGCAGTTTTCTATTAAGGTCATTCAGTCAAACTTCTATTTGAAAAGAAATAGCTGCAGAGCCTTGCTACTTAATATGGAGGAGTGCTTCAGGTGCCAAAGTCCAAGGTGAGTCAAAGGGAACTGTTCAGGTAGATCAGGATGTGCCAGCAAACAACCAACCCCAGCCAAGTCATTGCTGCAACCCCAAACAAAGATTCTTTTGTCACCTGAATGTTTTATCTCTTTATAGGTGCCCTGCTCAGTCACGAAGAAGGTTGGGACTGCACTGAGTTCGAGACGTCTCAGCAGTGGAGCAAGGTCCCAAGAGCACTGAGAGGTTTCCAAGGGAGAAAACCCATCCTGAGTTTTAAGAGCAGGAAATATATTTTTGTATCGATGTGAAAATCATCATCATAAAACACTGTGGGAGGAAGGTTGCTTTACAAGAACACAGAAAGAGAGAGTCACAGAACGATTTGGGTTAAAGATCATCCAGTCCAACCCTCCTCCAGTGAACGGGGATATCTTCAACTACACCAGATTGCTCAAACCTGGCCTTGGACACTTCAAGGGATGGGGCATTGACCACCTTTCCGGGCAACCTCTTCCAGGGTTTCACCACCCTCATTGCAAAAAATTTATTCCTTATTTCTAGTCTAAATTTCCTTTTTTTTAAGTTTAAAACCATCACCCTTTATCCTGTTGCATCAGTCCCTGCAACAGCTTGTCCCTGTTTTCCTTATAGGCACCCTTGGAGCATTGAAAGTCTTGTAGAGCAGCCAATACTCCCCCTCTTAGAGCCCACCTTCAATCAGATGTGAGCAAGGATAAAGAGATTTGCATTTTAGATGTGATTGAAGACCTGGAAGACACCACCTGGTCAATAAAAGCAAGGAAGATGAGGGTATGAGGTGTGCTTGAAGCTTAAACAGATTTTGAAATAGACCACAATCACCTAGAATCACCTTTCCTAGGTTGGAAAAGACCTCCAAGATCATCAAGTCCAACCTTTGACCAAGCACCACTCCAGCCTCAGTTTTGCACTGGGATTTAAAAAATTCCTGAGGTATGAAACACACTGGAAAAGGTTTTAATCTTTAATCTTTAAACATCAGCAAAACCAGGAATCCTTGGCTGCTGTCCCAGGTAAATTAACACTTGTGCCAAGTGCTGACCTGTCTGGAACAAAGGCCTCTGAGTCTGCCATGAAGTGTAATTAATTGGATGGAAAGATCTCCATGGATTTCAGTGGGATCTGCATCAAGACTCTCAGTGTGAAGGAGGGGCCACGTCTGAAGTGACCTATCAAGGCCAAAGCAATGTTGTACCCACTCTTGGCTTTCACTTGTCCCAGGTCTGAAACTGAAGCTGACAGTAAATATCTTCAAATATTAGCGGAAATCTTCAGTTCAGCGATTTTGGGATGTTTCTGCCAGCAGACATTTGCAGTGACTTGGTTGATGTCTCTGCAGAGGCATTTCCCGTTTACTTGTGCAAATTTCTATGCCTGAAAAGATTCTCTGTAGTGATGTGAAACTAGGGATGCCAAGAGTTGTGCCAAAGACCAACTCCACAGATTTCATAGTCCAGACACTGAGATGTTTCAGACATCTCCCAGTCCCACTTTCTCAATATCCTCTTGCTTTTTTTCCCCATGATTTTTCTTGAAAATAAGTCATTCTATGACCTAAATGGAAAGCAGAAATAATAATACCTCACCAGCAGCTGACTGTGGGCAGACAAAGTTCATGAATGAACAGATAATTTGGGCTTGTTGAGATGAGAACTCAGTATGTCAAAGCTCTTTCCGTGCATGTATTCACCATGGTGTTGCTGCCCCTTCAAGCTCCTTTGAATCTCACTTAATGAGTTTTAAAATGACCAGAGAGAGGTTGGAATTGATGAAGAGATGCTGTTTATACTAGAAAAAAGTATTTTAATTCTACTTGTAAGAATAAGCAAACACCATTGCGAAGTGAGTGCCAGTCATGTCCAGGATCGTCTCTGAGAAGTCTTCTTGTCAACTCCTGTGCAGAATAATTTTTTTTCCCAAAATATGTGTTTTTTTTGGAGAATGACTAGGAATGACTAAGGAAATTACAAGGAGAGAGAAAGAATGTAAAGGAGAGTAAAAGACTCCCAAGAAAATTGCCATGAAAAACATTGATTTATACGGACACAGATCAAGTAAATATCAAGGAACACATGCAAGACAATAAACTGTCATAAAATCCACTGTGTCCAAAACAGTGTGGCCAGCAGGACGGTGATCGTCCCTCTGTGCTGGGAACTGGTGAGGCCACACCTTGAGTGCTGTGCCCAGGTCTGGGCCAACAATTAAAATATTGAGGGGCTGGAGTGTGTCCAAAAAGAGTCTAGGGAATAAATCATGTGAGGACCAGCCGAGGGAGCTGGAGGAGTTTCAGCCTGCAAAAAAAGAGGCTTGGGGGAGACCTTCTTGCTCTCCACAACTCCCTGACAGCAGGTTGTAGCAATGTAGAGGTTGGGTTCTTCTCCCAGGGAACAAGGGACAAGACAAGAGGAAATGTCCTCAAGTTGTGCCAGGGGAGGTTGGGGATGAGGAAGAATTTCTTCATGGAAAGGGTGGTCAAGCATTGGAAGACACTGTTCGGGGAGGTGGTGGAGTCCTCATCCCTGGAGGTGTTCAAGAAACACTGGACATGGCACTCAGTGCTCTGGCCTGGGTGACAAGGTTGGACTCAATGATCTTGGAAGTCTTTTCCAACTTTTATGTTCCTATGATTCTATGAAAATGGGGTTAAAAGAAAGACGTCCTGGAAAATGTCAGACAGCTTTATGGTCCTCCTGGTTCTGGAGTGGGTGAGGGAGAAGTTCTTGCCTCTATCACAGACTATGTTAACCACATTTCATAAATCTCTCTAATTTGGCTATTTCTCTGTAATATGTTTAATTGCCACTCTTTTGCCATTACAGCCAGACCAGCATATTCCTGGGATATTTGGATAATTCATTACTGTGCTGCTGAAGACTGTAATTCCTGGAGTTTACATGGATTTTCTGTAATTGTATCATAGAATCATCATAGAACAGTCTGGGCTAGAAGGGACCTTCAAGTCCATACGGTTCCAACCACCTTCCACTATCCCAGGCTGATCCAAGCCCCATCCAACCTGGCCTTCCAGGGATTGGGCAGCCACAGTTTTTCTAGGTAAACCATTCCTGTGCCTCACCATCCTCACAGAAAACAATTTCTTCCCAACATCTAATCTAAACATCTCCTCTTTTAGTTCAGATTGTAGAAGTCATTGCCCCAATTTGTGTGTGTGGTGTAGAGGTAGAACTATGAAAAAGGAGCAGCTTTAAATTTCTGCCGTTTATTATCAAGATCTATATTGGCTCTTCTTGCCAGTTTAGCACCTTGAATGCCCCCACACATCAATGCCAAGAGAAAAGTTCCTGTAGCAGAAGGGCCATCCTGTTTTACATTTCCAAGTTCATCTGTGAGGTGCTGTTACACACAGATTGAAGCATGAGATGCAATTATTCTCGAGCCAGGGAAAGGTAATAGGATGGCTCTACCTGACCTGACTTTGAAGTGTGGTTAAAACCACTTAAGAACAAGAAGAAATGTGGCTCCCTGATGCTCATTTTCAGGGGTAAAAAGTGAATCACAGAGTACAGCAGAAAAATAGTTTCTTATTACCAGGAGTTATTCAAGGATTTGATGGAGATGTGCAACAGGGATGTGAACTGCAAGATCAAGTGATAGATCCAGGGCACCACAGTTGAAAATCCCATTGTGAGCTTCTTAAAATGCTGGGTTTTTCTTACATGCACAGAGCACTTTTGAAATCTAAAGATGGAAAAAGCACTCAGTGCTATTATAAAAGATTCCTCAATAATTGATTCGCTATGCTAATTCTTCTCCCAAATCAACCTACATTCTTCTTTCAGTCTCTGCTGCTCAAATCCAGTCACAAAAATGTTAAAAATGAACTGCTTGCAACCACTTTCAACAGAAAAAAAAACCCCTCAAAGTTCTCTTTCTGGTTGTTTTTCTTTGTTTATCGATTTGTTCTTAGTGTGTGGCTACAATTATTTTATTATCTCCTTCTTTGATAAGATCCAGTTATTGCTCAATGGGATTGTCTTCTGATATTTGATGTTTGAAAGCTGATCTTTTCATTTCCAAATTCCAAAGAGCAGGAATGACCTGGGTGAAGGAAGCTGGGATTTTGCTCCTCGTTCTATTGGCAAAGTCTGTTTTCATGTGGTCATTTTTCCAGCACTTTTGTACCTGTTGACCACACCATGATCACTGGATTTCCAATGATAGAATTCCTGTAAAATTCCATCATGCAGAAACTTAGTGAGTGCAGCCAGGTCTCCTTCAGGGAGAAAATAAAACAACAACAAAAACCTTAAAGCAAGTTATGCTTTGCCATAATGAATCAGACCTGTGCTCTTCCTGTTCCTGGATTAGAATAACAACCTTAGGGAAGGATATATAATTTATTCTTGGAGGGATCAGAGGGAAAACTACATCCAGTGTGGAGATCTAGGCAATAGACCACACTTTGGGTATCCTTGCTTGGTCTCTGTTTTTTTCCCAGATTTTCAAATTTAGAGAATTCAAATATTTCCCTTGCTGGGAAAGCCCAGCCATGGAAAAGGCAATATCTGAGTCCAGAATCCAATCTAGAGGCTGTGGGTATGTGAATCACAAAATCATGGAATGATTTGGTTGGAAAGGACCTTAAAGATCATCTCGTTCCACCCTCCTGCCATGGGCAGGGACACCTTCCACTATCCCAGGTTGCTCTAAGCCCCATCCAACCTGGCCTTGGACACTTCCAGGGATGAAGTGCCCACAACGAAAAAAGCCACAAAATTTTTCTGGGGAACAATGAGCACAGCCTGGAGAGATCCATCAAACACAGCTTCCACCTACAGCACAAGGAAGGTTGGGCTGGCAGCCACAGCATCTAAAGGTTCTCTGCAGCAGCTCCTGAGAACCTTCAAATCCAATAGAAATCACTGTTTTGCAGAAAAGCAAGTTCTGACCACCCTCAGACCCACCACATCTTGATCATTTTGAATTCCTTGGCCTCTGCTACATGTTTTCTATTGCATATGTCATCTGATCTGTAATTTAGGAAGGAAAAACCACCTGCCATGTCACTCAGGGAAGGTTGTTGAGCCCTGTGTCACTCCATGCTGCCTTGTCCATACCAGAAACATTGGAATGGCAGCTGAGGGAAGCACATTCCTGTTCACAGCGAGGGTTTCTCTGTCTTGTGAGTTAGAAAGTTTTTAATAGGGAAAATAAAAAACCACCTCCGTTTAGTTTCATATTTACCAAATAAAATCCAGATGAGGTCTTGCTGCTTGGTTGGCAGAGAAATGGCTCAGGGATAGAACAGAAAAATCACTGAGGTGAGGCCCCTTTGATGGCACTCTGAAGTCCTGTACGTGAATTTTCACTGTTATCGTGCTTAAAACCAGTGCTGGAGATCCCACTTCTCATAATTACTCTGCAATAAAGCAAGAGCAAAAACACATTTGTCAACTATTTCCTCTGCCAGTTGAAATACTCCCAGCATCTCCCACTTCCCTCAGTTCCTTCAAGCAATCATGTGAATTTCAAGGATTTAATTGCAACTTGGAGACCGTTTTGTAAGACCAGAGGCCGTAAAACAAACCTTATCAGCCTTGGTAGAGACACTACAAACATTATTGTGGTTTTTTTGTGCCTTCAGGGGGAGAGAGAATGGAATGGTTTGGCAGGGAAGAAGAGAAGGGAAAGAGGCGCAGAAAGCAGGTAGGATGTGAATAATTATGGAATCATTTAGGCTGGAAAAGACCCTTAAGATCATTATTGCACCCTGTAAAGATTCACAGAGCATGGAAGCTGCTCATCATGAAAATGCAAATGACTCGCTCTGATCTGAAGAGAGAGCAAAAAAATAGTCAAGGAGTTGCCAGGGTTGACAGGAGAAGTGTTCAAGCAGATGATCACCTCACACACAACCAGTTTAAAACAGGCACTGATTTTTATATTCACTTCACTGGCATGTGAGGAAGAGAGAGATGTTCTGATGGGAAAAGGGGAAGGAGGCATTAGTTGAAGAAGGAAAAGTGAAAAAGCGTTAATCCCGTTGATACAGAAATAAAGAGATGCAGCAGCCCTTTTTCCTGACATGTGAGGTTGAGCAAACCTGAGGGATGCCCCACAGTCATGACAGTCAAAAAAATTCCCAAAACTTATTTCACAAGTGAATATTTGCTTTCAAACATGACCACAGCTGCTGCAGGGTGGGTGGGACTTTGAAGAGACCTGTGTGAAAGGCCACCCTCATGCAAAGGACATCAGATGGCTGCTCTAGGATGGCAATGCAGGCAGAAGGATTATTATCCAGATTTGATTTGGGAATTTATCCCTGAATTTCACTCTTTCTTGAGGTGGCAAAATCATTCAGACAACGTACATCATGCCAAGATTTTAGGGGAACTGTCCCCAGGTTCTTTTCATTATTAGGGAATATAAATAAGATTTCACTTCTATACATTCAGATCGAATTATAAGAGTTACGAATCCCAGTTCCCACACCCAATTCCTTTCATCCTTTGGGAATTGGCTATTTTATGGCTGAAATATCTACATGGATTTTTGTACCTTTCTTTAACAGTCAGAATGACAACTGCCAAGGAATTTTCCAGTTACACTCAGGGCATTTGCCTGATCCTGCTCTGAAATATTAAAAGAAAATAAAGGTGAAGAGAGCTGATGAATGAAAGAAGAAATAAAAGACGTCAGACATGGGAGATAAAGCAAACAGCTGCCCCCAAAATAAAACCCAGGTGAGTTTTTTGTTTTGTTTTCTTTTGGGATGGGCTTTTTCTGGGTAGGGGGGAGAGAACAACACTATCAAGATTGCATTTAGCTAGCATGGACCAATCCTGAGCATAAAGCAGCACTTTCCTCTCAAAGAGACTGACAATCAGCAAATAAATCAAGGAGAGTCTGGCACTTAATTTCCTCATTATTCCTTAAATCTTCCCTTGGTGCGGGATGAGTTCAGCTGCTGCACCACTCCGATATTTTTTGGCTACAGGGCATGAGGGAGTGGAACCTCATGGTGGAGGGAACCACCAGTTTGGTGGCATTGGATACTCCCAGATATTTCCACAAATATCTCATTTTAGTCTTCTAAACAACCAATATCTCATCCAGCTGGGAAAGAAGGGTTGGGGATGTCCTCTTACTAAGGAAAGCAGATTATTTCTCCAACCCGTGGATGGACTGAGTTAGGTTGCCCTTCCTGGCTGGAATCTTCCCCATAGCTTCACACTCAGGCCTTGGTTTCAGCAGAATTCCCGTAGTAAATCCAGAGCTACATTTAATTCCTTCCCTGTCAGAAAGATGCATTAGGCCTTGCAGCAGGCTCTGCTCTCTCATTTCCTTCAGAGAAACCCTGCAGGGCTGTTTTGGGCAACCTAAAAGGAGCAGGCAGCTTCATCAACTCGTTCATGATTGACTTGGCACTGAACGAGCCCGTCAGGAGCTGCAGTCTGCTGTAATCAATACTTCCTAGAAGGCTGCTGAGCTCCTCTCCAAAGGCTTGGAACTCCTCTAGCGTTGCCCATTTAGTGGCCTGGATGAGATAAGCAGAGGCTTTTGGTGCTTTTATGGATTCCCTGAGTAAAACCTCCCACCAAGTGATCATTCTGACTTCCACAATTTTCCTGTCCAAGTTTCCAATGGGACATTATCTCCTTGCAGGCTGCCCTAGGGTCGAGCCTCTGTTGTGGGATTTCACTGGTCCAGGTTCCTGGTTCTGTGTGGTGACAAGAGGCAACAGCAGAACTGGAAAACCTCCACATCCATTTTTCCGACAGTAATCAGTCTTTTTTTTCTTCCTGTCCTGAAATGCAGTCTCTTGCACTGGTTTATTCCTACACTCAGCTGTGGGTTTGATGTCTGGAGACACCTCTGTGCAAATCTCATTTCAGATGGGTCGCCATCCATTGGCTTATTCTTCAACTGTGATTTTTTCCCCTTATGTTCTGGCTCCAGGTTCAAAACACTTCTTGGTTTTTAGGTGCATCTTACTCCAAGAACAGCTCATGGAAGTTTTGTACCAAATCACTCAAGTTCACCCTTCATTTATTTATCTTGGATGTGGTTACAAACCGGTCATCATCTTAAAAAAAAAAAAAGTTAGATTTTAAGGACAGACCTTTTACCTTCCAGATGAATGTATCAAACAGCTGCCAATCCCACCCTTGTACCAGAGCTGTGTCCTGACCATACTGATGGGGATGATTGGGTAGTAGAGCTTTATTCCTTGGTCCTTACAAATCCTTCAAGAATGGAATGGAATGGAATGGAATGGAATGGAGTGGCATGGAATGGAATATTTTCAGCTGGGAGGAACCTACAACAATCATCCAGTCCAACTGTGTGACCAATTCAGGCCTCACTGAAAGTTAAAGTGCATTCTTAAGTGCATTTTCCAAATGAATCTTAAGCACTGGTGGACACGAGGCATCAATCACAGAATCACGGAACCATTTAGGCTGGAAAAGATCTCCCAGATCATCAAGTCCAACATTTGACTGATCTCCACCTTGTCAACCAGGCCAGAGCACTGAGTGTCACGTCCAGTCATTCCTTGAACCTCTCCAGGAATGGGGAATTCACCACCTCCCTGGGCAGCCCATTCCAATGCTCAACAACCCTTTCCATGAAGAAATTCTTCCTGATATCCAACCTAAACCTCCCTAGGAAGCCTGTTCCCGTGTGTGACCACTCTCTCTGTAAAGAAATGCTTCCTAATACCCAGTCTGAACCTCCCTTGATGCAGCTTTGGACCAATCCCACACATCCTATCACCGGATCCCAGAGAGGAGAGCTCAGCACCTCCCTCTCCAATTTTCTCCCTCAGCCTCCTTCTCTCCAAACTGGACAAACCCAGATATTTTCTTCAGCAGCCCACCCCAGATCCTGTAGATAAAGCAGCAAATCCATCTTTTTAGACCCCAGTTGGGAGCCAGGAAGTAATGTAGTCCTGGAAACCAGCATCAAGTTTTTATCCAAGCAGCTCTTAGTCTTGACCAAGGAATTGCTTGGAGGATGTCCGTACTCAATCCAGCTCCGCAAATTTTTGGGCTTTGAAAGCAGAACACCCACAGGGCTGTGCTATTTCTCAGCCACTGTCAGTCGACTTCCTCTTCTAATTCACTGCATGTTCCTAATAAAGGAAATGTTTTTGTCATGAATTAACAACACTGGGCCCAATACGGGTCCAGGCAAACATCAGGAGTGTGAAAAATCCAAAGTATCTGGCATGTTTCAGCAGGTTACTGGACTCACTATTTCTGTGGTTTTTAATTATTTTTTTATTAGAAAAATATTAATAACCACGCATAAACAGGACACAGTGTGTCACTGCTGTCAGTTGAGGAGGTTTTGTGCTGAGAGAGCTCAAAAACGGGGATAGTTGTGCTCAAAGCCAGAAAATTGAGATCTCTGGGGTTTAATCAGACAAAAAGCAAGTTTCAAATAGCTTTAGGTCTCACCTCAAAGAAATGAGCAACTTGTTTCTCTTGTACACTCTTCAAATTTGGAGTAGTGATGACAATTGTCCCCCATCCATGGCCTGTGCCAACATAAGGACATGGAACTGTTGGAGCAAGTCCAGAGGAGGCCATGAAGTTTATAAGGGGACTGGAGCACCTCTGCTATGGAGATAGGCTGGGAGATCTGGGGCAGGGAAGCCGGAGAGGGACTTTTCACCAGGAATTGGAGTGGTAGACAAGGAGAAATGAATTCAAATAGAAAGAGGGGAAATTTAGGTGAGATATCAGGAAGAAATTCTTCCCTGTGAGGATGCTGAGGCTCTGACACAGCTTACCCAGGGAAGCCGAGGCTGCCCCATCCCTGGAAATGTCCAAGGCCAGGTGGGACAGGGCTTGGAATAACCTGGGATGGTGGAAGGTGTCCCTGCCCATGGTAGGGGTTGATGATATTCAAGGTCTCTTCCAGCTCCAGCCGTTCTCTGATTCCATGATTCATCAGGAACATATTGATGACAAACTCCCACAACTTTTCCCTGTGGGTCTAAACTTCTGCACTTTCTTTGTTTCCAGGCTGTCTTGTGTTCACAACTTTTATGGGCAATGTTTTTCCCAAGAGTTCTGGCTTGGGAAGGGCTGCTTTCCTCTGACATCCTGAATCATGTACATTCCATTACTCCTCCAGCAATTCCAGGATACCATGAAATAAAAGCTTCATCAAAAGGTTTTCAGACCAAGAGACAACATCTCCAACTTGGAAAGTTCATAGAGAGCAGAATGCTGGGGGCTGGGAGAGTCCAGTGGTGAGGAATCAGCTTTTTCACTCTTCTTGAAGCATCTGCTGCTGCTCACTGGAGGGGACAACACCCTGGAGTAGATTGGACTTCCCTTGAGCATCTGTTCTTCATCTGTAATATCACTCTGAGATACAGCAACAATTTTCATGTTTAAATGCAATTATTTCATAAAGTTTTCCTTCTGCTTGCAGTGAAGTCAAAATTGCCACCTTTACTTGAAGTTATTTCCTGTAGCCCAACATTGAAAATTTGGTCTCTCAGTTTAGGGTCTGTCAAAAACATTTTTGCCTGGAGGTGTCAGAGTGCACACACACAAAATGAACAAATAACGAAATGTGGAAAGTCCATAGGAGCTCTTTGCCAATTTTTGCTTCAGTTAACTTCTGGAGAAGTTTCCTCAGGATTATAAGTCAAGGAGTAAAGAAAATATTTCAGTTCCCAAACTGGGCCAAGGAATAAACAGAAAAGTGGTCCCTTGGAGATAGACGATTCCTAGAAACTCCCAGCACATTCCAGCACTAGGCTGAGCTTTCCAGATCTCTCTCCTCTCTCAAACTGTCCAAGTGGTTCTCCACAGCTCTACCCTAGGAAAAAGGACTTCAGGTCTTTGGTTTGGTTGCTTCTGGGATTTGGCCTTTGCCTTGTGCTTAATCCCATACGAAGCCTGTCCTAAATCCCATGTGAAGCCTGTCCTAAATCCCATGTGAAGCCTGTCCTAAATCCCATGTGAAGCCCGTCCTACCTGCCCTCCTCTGCCCCTCCTCCTCAAACCCTTGGAGACCTCTCACGTGCTCTCTGCTGAAGAATTACTTCCATGTGACCCATTCCTTGATTCATCTTCTGCTTTTTACACTTTCTTGCCTGGAAACACCACGCTGGATAAGGAGCTCTTGGAATAACAGGCAACAAAATAAAGCAAACAAATGTTTGACTTGCTGATATCAATTTTCCTTCATTCCTCATCCCATCAGATGAAAATTTTCCAACAATGTTGTGAACTCAGCGTCCATCATTATTTTTTGTTGTGTCTAATTAGTTCTTTCCTTCCTTCCTCATCCTACCTTGCTCAGAACAAAGCGTGCCCCAAATAAGGTAAAACAATGCAATATCATCCCAAAAATCCTACATCCACTGCATGGGAATATAATTTAAATTAATTTTGGAATCCATTAATGTATTACTGGGGCTGGAAAAGCCGAGATGGCATTGAGAGGATTGCTGGTGATCTGCTAATTAGAATGCAAATCTTAATTTTTGTTGCAGCACAAAACTTGACACAGCTGGACACACCTGAAAAGCATAACCAGCTTTTGGTGAATGCGTGGTGCTTATGTTTTCTCTCCACACAGGATATTTATCCTTTTTTTTTCTGAGGATCTTTAGCCCTTCAGCTGAAGTTATAAATTTTCATTCCATTTTGCTTTACTGGTATTTCGTTCAATCACAGCCTGTTGGCCCCAAAGGACATTCATTACACACCTGCAACAGAGGCAGAGAAATGTCTGGGGGAGGAATGAAATGTTTCAGAGCTTGGTTTTAAAGTTGTCACTTGTGAGCATAACAAAGTTGCTGGTGATGGCAGAGTCTGACCAGTTGAAAAGTTATTATGTGAGTTTGGGGGAGATGTTCCCATTCATTGCATTTGTTGTTTTTTTCTTGACCTGCTTCCAACAAGATAAACGAGTCTAAAGGGTTGTATTTTAAATCTAAAGGGTTGTATTTTAAAAGGAAGGAACGAAAGAGAAAGAAAAGCAGCATAACCATCACTGACCTGCAAGGAATCTCCAGGCTCCTTCACATGATGGAAGGACGGGAATAACAGGTTCAGAAACAGAAATCAAAAGGATCCAGAACAGTAGAAAGAAATAGAAAAAAGAACTTTTTTTTCTCCCTTGGTTGAAATAACCAATGAATCAGTTCAAAATCTTCTGAAAGGATGACATTTTTGAAATCTTTTTGACGTATTCCTAGAAAGGTGCCATTTTCCAAGAAAATTGACTTCTTTTTCTTTTTGATATATTTTAAATATACTGAGCATGATACAGCCAAAATGCACTTGGTGGAGGAGAAAGACAGAGAAGGCAAGAGGTAGCAAAGTTCATGTTCTCTGCCAGACAAGGGGCGACACACACAGGGTGAACAGCAGTAAAGAGGGATGGACGAAGGACTAACAACGTCCACCAGTCCCTCTGGAAAATTTACCCTCACTGATATTGGAAAAATATTAAGATCATAAAATCAGCATCACAAAAAATCATGGGATCATGGAATGGTTTAGATTGGAAGAGACCTTAAAGATAATTTAATTCCATCTCCTGCCATGGGCAGGGACACCTCCCACTATCCCAGGTTGCTCCAAGCCCCGTCCAACCTGGCCTTGGACACTTCCAGGCATGGGACAGCCACAGCTTCTCTGGGCAACCTGTGCCAGGGCCTCCCCACCCTCACAGGGAAGAATTCCTTCCCAATATTTCATCTAAACCCACTTCCAGTTTGAATCCATCCTCCCTTGTCCTGTCCCTCCAGGTCTTTGCAAAAAGTCTCTCTCCATTTTATTTGCAGGTTCCCTTCAGGCACTGGAAGACCACAATGAGGTCTTCTCCAGGCTGAACAATCCCAAATCTCCCAGTCTTTCCTTACAGAAGAGCTGCTCCATCCCTCTGATCATCTTGGTGGCTCCTTCTGGACTCCCTCCAACAGCTCCATGTCCTTCCTGTGCTGAGGATTGAACATCCTTGATCTAATAATAATAATAATAAATAAATTAAACCAGCTGCTCTGCTCAAGATCTGCCTCACCCTCTGGCAAAGGTTGTCTTTTCCAGAGTCTGTCTCTATTTCCCTCTCCCATCCTAACCCTAAAACTCTTCTAACTGCACCCTTGCACTCCAGGTTGGAATTGTCCTGCTCGTTCCTCACTCTGTAGGCATTGAGCCAAAATCCATGTGCTCAAAACCAACCAACACACAGCAGGGCCCAGCTGCCCAGCAATCCAGAGGATTGAGCTCCACTTTTAGATCAGGTTGTGGTCATTTCAGCCAGTGAATTACCTTGTCCATGCTCAGAGCATGCACGAAAAGCTCCATTTCCAGCAGGGCCACACGTTTACCGGCTCTTCTCCACCTTTAAATCCCGTTTTCAAACATTTCTTGTCCTTTACACAATCCCACAGACACCTCACGTAGGTCTTTGTTGCTCTTTGAAGGGCTGTGCACATCATGCCTATCAGAGCATTATCTTCTGCTTATCAGTCACGCTCTCTAGTTCCTCATTACTCCAGTTCTGGGCTGCTATAATTAGACTTTGCATTTTTCAGACCTTTGTAGCAGTGTTTTATTTCACTAAATTGAGGAGTTCGTTCATGCCAAAATGTTTTCTTTCCTTATCAATTTCTTTCTTTTTTATTTTTAATTTGCCCAGCGAACCAAAATATCAATTATTTGCAGAGCTCTAATTTAGAGAAGAAATTAAGGAATACATTTGCAAGACTGTGCTGTTAACTATTTAATCTGCTTAACTAATGTTATGATGGATTCTCCATCCTTGCAACTATTAAACCAAAACCTTTTTAAACTTAGAGTGGATTTTTCTTCTTCGGAAGTTAAGGTTTAGCATTAGCATGAGTATTAGATTTGAAGCAGAAATTAGGACTGAAAATCCTATTTCCTATTCCAGCAGGCAAGAGGTCAGAGCAGGTAATCACAGCACTCCCTTCCAAGCAAATCACCTGAAATGCAGATTACACCTTTTATGGTGGTGTTGTATCTTGATCAAGTGCTCCAGCACCATCTGTGTATGACCAGGAGACTCCAAAACTCAACTCCAGCCCTCTCTGACACCGATCTTAAAGGCAGGAGAGGCAGAAATCAGCATTTCCCCTGAGGGGCAACAGGACACTCACATTGCCAAGGACTGATCTCCACTGAGGGAATTTCTCTAGGGCTCCTTTGGCTTTTAAAGCTGAATTTGAGCCCTGATGAGCCCTAATGCAGCAGCAATTCAACTGCTGCAGGTGATTTTTCAGATCAGTCTCCCTTTTAATTCAAGGTATCAGGGCAGGCAGGGCTTCAAAATTAACATTTAGCAGCACTTGTGCAATGGGAACTTCTCACAGAGGGTCTGGAGAACTGTGGCATCTTCAGAACTGCCACAGGCTCCTCTGGGAATTCAAAGTAGGATTGCAGGTTTAGATTGGACATAAAGATGAAATTCTTCCCTGTGAGGGTGATGAGGCCCTGGCACAGGTTGCCCACAGAAGCTGTGGCTACCCCATCCCTGGAAGTGTCCAAAGCCTGGTTAGAGAGGGCTTGGAGCAACCTGGGATAGTGGAAGGTGTCCCTGCCCATGGCAGGAGGGTTGGAATGAGATGGTCTTTAAGGTCCCTTCCAACCCAAACCATAATTGCACCTGAGGAGAAGTGACTCTACTTAAGATGGCTCCTGCAACTATCCCACTCTGTTGTGGGATTTACAGTTTGCAGCTCAGCCCTCTCCACTCTGCTGCATAAATATGGACACTAAAAAATTTAAGTCTGAAACAATTAACCCTTTAAAGTTATCCTTTTTGGTTTTTTTAAGGAGTATGGGACAAGAAACAACTAAGATTGGATGAAAACAATATTTTTTTTTGTTGACTCTTTTCCTGTTCTTTGCTGAAAATAAATGGGACCTGGAGACACAGAGAGGAAGATGTTTTATGTCATGAGGTGTGGAGAATGAGGAGGCTTTGGCCAAGGCTGGTGCCTCAGCCTTTGTAATCATATGTTTAATAAATGTTACTCTCACATCCTTAAAAGGCAGAAAAAGTTGTTCTTTCATTTAGCCCAAATATAGCTCCCATTTTCATCCTGACATCAGTCAAAGCTTGACCCAAATTTCATTGTAGGACTCACAGCTCACTCTGGAGTTTCCATTTTGCAAGAGCTGAGTTTTAGGTCAGTGAAAAAACCCTTCAAATTTCATGTCTCCTCCTTCACTATAATTCCCCTTGCCTTTGAAATGCTGGAATTCACTCATCGCTTGAGGCAAGAAATGGGAACAAATGGACCACGGTCTAATTGAGTCTAATAAATCCTGTGTTCCTCAATAAAATATCACATTTTTAGTCCCCTGTTGTTTCTCTGAAGCCACGCTGTGCTTTTGGGACTTGGGAGCATATTGGAAACCATAAGTCCGAGATGTTCATGTGCACCACAGAAATGTCATGTTTGCTGAAATAAAACCCACAATTCTCACCTACAAGCCTCGATGACTGACCTGCAATTCAATATTGATTGACCTTCAATTCAATATTGAGAGTAAAATTAACAGAAGGAATTCCAGTAAATCACACAACAACAAAAAAAATGACATTTTTCCCCCGTGATTCAGATCTTTGGTTTCATTGTGTTTTCTGTCCGAGGTGAAGGGGATTAAATGATATCCTCTCCAGGGGAGTGTTTTTAATTAGGTGCTGCTTCCACAGCAGCTCTGTAACAGCGAGTTCCACAATGCCTTGATGGGTTTATCCTCATCGAACCTGCAGGAGCCCAAGGTTTGGAATCTGCACTCACCTGCCTCGTTATCAGGAGGATTTATGGAAAGACAGCACCACAACTCATTAGGTAATTAGCTAATGAGTCCAACAGAAAATTCACCCTGCAAGGCTTCTGGAGGGAAAAGCAGCTCAGACAGTGTCTCTCACTATAACCCAGAGAGTCTTAGCAAGGAATAGGGTTTGACTGTGGATTGTGACCATCCAGGTCATTCCCAAAACTGCAAGGTCACTCTCATCAGGAATGTGAAATTCGTCACATTTATGATTTCTTTTTGTCAGCAGTAATATGGTACATCTTTGGTGGGTGGTCACAGCGTTTTCACCTCTGTCAGAACAGACATTGACAAAAGGGATGGAGCAAAGGGAGCTGACAGAGCTGGGAAGATCCATCCGAGGAGTCGCTACCTTGAGGTTTTTTTCTGGCATCTTGGTAGGACAAGAGGAAATGGCTTCAAATTGCACCTGAGGAGGTTTAGATTGGATATAAGGAAAAAATTCTTCACTGAAAATGTGGTCAAGCATTGGAACAGGCTGCCTAAGGAAGGGGTGGAATCACCATCCCTGGAAGTGTTCAAAACCCGTGTAGATGTGGCACTTGGGGACATGGCTTAGTGGTGGACTTGGCAGTGCTGAGCTAATGGTGGCACTCAATGATCCAAAAGATCCAAAGGACTTTCCAAGGTGTAATTATCCATAAATGTTATGCATTGTTCTGTATCTCCTTTAAAAAAAGCCAGGACTTTTCTTTCAGCACAGTCAAGGAAAATTCAGGGTTGCTGAGGTTGGCAGAGGACCTCACCTGAAGCACCTGGATCCCTCATCACTCTCGCCAGTGGCTGTGGTTGCACTTAAAATTTTTTATCATCTTCACTAAAAACTTACCCAGGAGCTTCTTCATCCTCCAGTGGCCTCGAATTCAGAGTCCTTGTAAAATGAAGTGGTATTATGATGCTTCAAGAAAATCGAGTGAAATCCCAGCTATCCATGTTTAATATGGAACAGTAAAAGACAGGTGAAAAGGAGAGACGTTGTGTCCAGTGCCAGACCAGTTCTAGTTCACTGCACCTTTTACTGGACAGGCAGCACAGGATCAATGTGGGTGGAAGGCTCCTGTATCCTGCTCTGGTGGGTATTTATGGGCATGGAAGCTTTTATTGGACCTCAGGGATGATGGCACAAGAATTCCGACCTCCTGCAGGAGTAAATGAGCTTCTTAACCTGGTCCTTGGTGCAGAGACATCCCAAATTCCTCAGCAGGGCCAGCTTGGCTTGTCCAAGTTTGTCAGTTTCCATACAATTCCACTTTTCATTCCATTCCACTTCAGCCAAATCTCACCCAAAATCCAATTCTGACAGTGACGTTTTGCAGAAGTTGTTCACATTTATTCTTTTCAAATTCTGCTGCACCCATTAACAGCCCTTCCTCTTTCCTGTCAGCGAGGGGAACTTCTGTGTTTATTTTATCCAGTGGTGCCAAGAGAGACAATTTTCACAATCAGATTTTACAAAAAGCAGGGAAAAATCCCTCACTCACCTGCACCACCCTACTTTGAATTTCAGGCTGACATTGTTAGTATATAACTAATGATGACTTCTTTGGAATCTGAGCTGCCAAAAATAGTGTGTTTACACACTGAGAAGGAAAATGATGAAGTTAATGAACCTGAAGTAAAGTTTTGATCCATCACAGTAATAACAGCAGCATCATTCCTTACATTTGTCAAATGTCTCCAGTACTGCAGCATCTCGCAGTCATTAGTGCTTGAGCTCAACTGCCTTAGGAAAAATAATCTCCATTTCATCTGTTAATATTTAAGGGACAAGGAAGTTAAAGGACCTGTCAAAATCCACCCAGGGCATTTATGCTGTTGCTGGGAGCTAAATTCAGAAATCCCAATTCTCAGGGTGGTAATTGAAGCATCTGACAGAGCTCTGTTTTCCCAGTCATTAACATAAAAAAATAAAAATCAAGATGCTGTTGGTATACTTTCCAAGACCTAACTTGGATGTTAAGAGGACCAGACTGAAAATGCTTGTCCTTGGAAAAGTGTCCCTGCTTTATTATCCAAGAAATGCTGAGAGACAGGAATAAAGGTATGGCTTGAATAATTTTCTATAACCTTTTAAAGACTACAGCAGAGAAAACATTGGTGTTGTTTTCACAGAATCACAGAATGGTTGGGATCAGAAGAAACCTTAAAAATCATGGAATTCCACCCCCTGCCATGATAATTCCACTATCCCAGAGTGCTCCAAGCCCCATCCAACCTGGCCTTGGACACTTCCAGGGATGGGGCAGCCACAGTTTCTCTGGACAACCTGTGCCAGGGCCTTACCACCCTCCCAGGGAGGAATTTCTTCCCAATATCCCATCTAGCTCTGTCCTATTCTAGTTTAAAGCCATTTTCCCTTGTCCTGTCACTCCAGGCCTTTGTCCCAAGTCCTCTCCAGCTCTCTTTTAGCCCCTGTAAGAGCAGTAAGTGAAATAAGTTTCTGAGTGATGACCATGGCCTTTCATGCACATCCCGACTACCTCCTGTTTTTCAGGCTGTAGAAACTGAGCAGGTTCTCAGGCAGCACAAGAAGATTAAGAATGTTCCTCTTTCAAGGCAGCTTTATTCCCTTTCCAGGTTCTACCCAGCAGGAGTTTCCATCTTCAATCAGATGCTTTTAATTGCTGTGCAAAGGGCAAGCCAGGATATGATGGACAGAGTGAAGCACCATTCCCGTGGATAACCAGGGAGGACTTTTACCTGGAACAGAGAGAGAGATCTCACTTCCCTCTCCTCCAAGATTTCCATTATGTCCCCTAGAAAACTGAGGCCAGATAAGTGTTGGTGGATTGCTTTGTGGAATTGTTCTTTCCTCTTTACAGAGAGGAAAGGAAATTCTTCCACAGTCTACAGCAAACAGCCCCAAAGTCCCTCTGATGACTTCTTGCCTTTATGGGGGTGAAGGTGACCTATTTCTGCCCAATTTGTAAAGGCAAATATCTGGCCATTTTTAATTTCTCATTCAGAGAATGAGGGTTATCACCTTTAGAACAAATCTGCAATGAAGCTTGGAATCATTCAGCTGGATCAAAAGTAAGAAACAAAATTTCATCTTTTCATCAAGGCAGATAAATCATATTGTCCTTCACACTTCCAAACTGGTCAGAAAATACCAGGCATAACTCCTGACCAGTCCTGCCTCCATCTACTCATGATTGTCTGGAATAAAATAAAACTAATTGCCCAAATTTATGTTTTGGGGGTTTTTTTTCTGAAATTTAATTCTATCCTGGCAGAGTCATCAATTACCTGTTGGTCAAGATGTTGACTGACACAGTTGCACTTGTCCAGCCTGGCCACCTCATTCCTCCTGCGACACTTCCCTGCTGGTCTCTTCCCATCTTCCCATGTCTTTTCCACTGGCCAGTTGCCACTGAATATCTTAGAGCTCCATTTTGCTGTGGAGACGACTGAGTGTGAGCTGTGTTCTTGGAAACTTTTTAAAAGCAGGTTTTTAAAAATATCAGTTCAGGAGAGTAGAGCAGATTCATTTTAATTCTGTATTTTCTCCTCCTCAGAAATGTTGGCAGCTGCTTGAACTCCACTCATGAGGGCTAAAACGCTTCCTTGTTCTCGCTGCATTTTAATTCTCCCAAAATATATTTTAATACTGCTCACACAGCACATCAAGGAAGACGCTTCTCCCCGCTCTCCACCCTGACAGGGTAAACTTGAAGGAGCAAGAGCAAAGTGAAAGAGATCAATTTCCTCTTCAGAATAATTTGGAATAATAAATGAAAATGAGCGATGTTTGCAGTTTGCCTTTCAGCCTTTGGATGGAAGAATGAGGGAGAGCAGAGTCTCTGTCACACGGGTTTTGAATCCAGCTGTTCACACGAGTGACTGCTTCAAAAGGGCTTTGCCTGAAGCAGGAGTACAAAGCCACTTCTCATTTGGAAAGTGGAGCACAAGAGACAGATCTGTACATGGAGATCATTAACTTCACTCCACTCACTGAGAGCGATTTCTGCTTCTTTGTAGCAGCAAAATAACTCCAACCTCGTCGTTCATTTCCCTTCCACAGAGATGATGGTCACTGAAGGAGGATCACTGAAATGTTGGAATGCACATTTCCTGTTATATTGGGGTCCCCAACACAAGAAATTTGTTGCCCTGTTGGAAGGAGTCCAGAGGAGGCCACTAAGGTGGCCAGAGGGATGGAGCTCCTCTGCTCTGTAGAGCTGGGAGGGTTGGGACTTTCCAGTCTGGAGAAGAAAAGACCCTGGAGAGACCTTAGAGGTCCTTCCAGTGCCTAAAGAGAGCTGGAGAGGGTCTTTGGACAAGGGCCTGGAGTGACAGGACAAAGGGGAAGTGTTTTACACTGAAGGAGGGATGGGATATGAGGAAGAAATCCTTCCCTGTGAGGGTGGTGAGGCCCTGGCACAGGATGCCCAGAGAAGCTGTGGCTGCTCCATCCCTGGAAGAGTCCAAGACCAGGATGGACGGGGCTTGGAGCAACCTGAGACAGTGGAAGGGTTGGAATGAGAGGATCTTGAAGGTTCCTTCCCACCCAAACCATTCTGTGGTTCTGTGGTTCTACAAATATTCAAAGCAGTGTTGTTTATGCAGCACTGGCTGCTTGGTCTCAGGTTTAATCCAACGCCAGACTCAACAGTGCCAGGCACTGAGGAGGAGTCTAAATGATGACTTTTGTCTTCAGGACATTCCCAGTCTGTCGCTGTCGAGCCGATGTCAAAACAAGAGGCACACGACAGCGATTGCCTAGAAAAGGGAATTATTTATTTAAATGCAGCTTTTATATACAAAATGAACACTCACTGTGACTGGCCACAGCCCTCTGCCCCCTGGGGCTGGTTGGCCACAGACATTCCCGCCTGTTCCCGAGGAGCTCTGAACACCTTATCTTGTGTTTACCATAAACAGATAGATTTTCTCATGAGAAAAGAGAGTTCTGTGCTGTCACAGCAGTCCATTTAAAGGAGGAACCCACTGGAGAGCCAGTAGGAATAAAAGAAAGAGTGAGCATTGTGATGTGTGTTGGCGAGTCCAGTGGTCTTTTTTTGAGACTTCTGCCACAGTAAATCTCTATTATACACTCACTAATTACTGTGTGCCTCCCCAGTTCCCCTGCCTCCAACAGAACTGGATGAAATTGGAAAAGGCGCAGGAAAAGGTGACAAGGATTATCAGGGAAGTGGAACAATCTCTTTGCAAAGAGTGAGTAAATAAATTAGGCTTCATCATTCCAGGAAATGAAGCAGTTGGGAAATGACAGAGGTCTGCAGGGTCCTGAGTGGCCTCAGAAAGGGAGTGACTCTTCATTCAGCATCTTCTTTTTAATGTAAAACAGGACAAACTGAACAAGAGGTACTGGGAGTTCTGACATGGAAATAGCAGGTGGCAGCCTCAGAATGAGCAAAATAATTCACACAGTTGGGAAAAAAAAAAAAAAGGGACAGGATTTCTCAGTGTAGGACATAATAGTTGCGAAGTATTTACACATCTTCAAAAATTGATGAGACAAAACTAATGAAAAAACGTCAGCGAAATACAGTGGCACTTTTTCTGGTTTCAGAGGGTAGAGTAGCACCTCTCTGTCTTTTCCTCTCATCCTGTACTTGATATTTGGGAGAAGAGGTGATACTCACCTTTTCCACTGTGTTTCCCCCCTCATCCAAGAAAAGATGGAGACTCTCCCAAACCCCTCCTTTTGCTGCTGATGGATTTATAGAAACGGTGCTTTTATGTGCCAAGTCACTGCCAGGAAAATGAAATTGGTGACTGTGGAGCACAAAAAGCAAAGCAAAGGTGTCATTTTGTGCCACTGTGAGCACAGGTCGGTACAAAATGAGCCCAAATCAGGTTTGCCCCTGAAATTCTGTCTGGAAACAGCTGTGAAAGAAGCGTGGGCTCCTTGGTGACTCTCACCACAGCAATGCCTTGCAATTCATGAGGGATCAAACACGTCAGAATAAAAAGGGGAGATAATCTTCCCACATAAAAGTCTGTGAGTTGCTTTATGCCTAAAAAATTTAGGCTTTGTAAAAAATAATAAATGTTTATCTCCACATCTATCAGATAATTTTTTTTTTAAAAGAAAAATATTGTGTAAGTAAATGAAAGCCATAAAGAAGCAAAAGGGAGGATAAAAAACAAGTGTGCATTTATAAAATAAAGGCATCACCCATAAACAGAAGTGAAGTGAATTATAAAACCTTTTCAATAAAAACCTTGAACATCACAAGGCATCACCCCCTCTAATTATAAACACCCTCCTCTAATTAGAAACACTTCTTGTGTCTTTTCAACCAACAATCATGATCTATGTATTAAACTTTTAGATTTTATTCTGCCTTACAGTGGCAGGTTGGGTAATGCTTTGAAAATGAGCATATAAGTAAGGTTTATTATTATTTAAAGCCCCAAAAGTGTGGATTGCAACATTTTAATTCCCTTTTTTTTTTTTTTAATTAAACTGAACCAAGGCTGCCAGCATTTAGGAATTAATATATTGGTAAGGATGCACTCCAAAGACCTGCAAGATCTACTACTGCTCTCAAAGAATCCTAAATCACAACCCTTCCCTGCTAATGCATTTTGCTTCCCATTATCACTGACTTATTAAAGAGCTGTTTGTGTCATTTGTAACCTCACTGAGTGTATTATGGATGGTTTATTTAACAGTTATAAGTCATTAATGTCAGGCTGCAGCTTCTCTTAAGGAAGATATTTATACTGTAAAAGTGGAGCCCCAGGTCTGAATGGCTGAATAAGTTAAAGATCCTTGGATGCTGCTGAAATGTAGTGGTTGTAACCCCTCCATAATTCATTATTTCGGTAATTTTGGCCTAAAATCAAGAACTCCTGGTGTCTGGGCAATATTTTCAGGGTGTTTTTCTACTCCTTAAAATAATAAAACAGCTCCTGGAAATACCTTGGTGACTGATACAGCAGAAAGTGTCCAGGCTGCTTCTCTCTCTGGATATCAGAGTTAGGATTAGGGTTTGGGTTAGGATTAGGCATCTAAATGACTTCATGGGTATAAATGGCTAAATGGCTTTGGTCTGTACAGCTTGGGAGGTTATTTTAAAAGACATTTGCTCCCATCTTTGAGAGCTCTTTTAAAGTTCGTTAAAGCTGAGAACTGCCACGAGAAAGATCACAAAATCACAGATTAACGCAAACGGATGTCCACCCGTTTTACCTCTGGAAATGAAATCACCCCTCTGTGGTGCTGGCAGGTGGTGGTTTTTGGTGGTTGTCAGTGAACAATGCCAGGAGTCTTCTGAGAAACTCTTTTAGCAGAAAAGATCCATTTGTCAAACTCCCAACTCCTTAGAGGGCTTGGCTGATCCATTGAGGATTCTCTGCTGTAGCTTCTGACTCCAGGAACTCACTCTGCAAACTGTTCACAGCTCCTAAAAGTCCCACATCTGAGTCAATGCCAACGTGGTCATGGCCATGTAGGAGTGTTCTTATTTCTGCAAAATATCTGTGTGACACCAGCCTTTGCTCTTCTCTAATGCAGAGAAATCCATTAAATATTGCCCGTGTGGGCAGAGGTAAATGTCCTCACATGTAAGGAGCTGGGATTTCTTTCCTGCTGCTTGCTGGTTATCTCTTGGTTTGTAGTTTGAAGCATGAGGAGTTATTTCCTTTCTTGACAGTGAGATTTAATGAACTTCTCTTGCTTCCAACCTTGCATTGCCATGGAATCAGAGGGTGGCTTGGATTGTAAGGGACATCAAAGATCACCTAATTCCAACCTCCCCTGTCAGGGCCAGGGACACCTTCCACCAACAGGTGAAAAGATGCCAAAGGCTCTTCGTACCCTGCTGAAATACAATTTAAATTACCAGGAAAAAATGCATTGTGAACTGCAGGAATTCAGTTAAATGCTCATCAGGTCCAAACACAAAATGCCCTTGATTCCTGTTGGGACCCCTGGACCCTGTTTCCCTTTCCAGCTGCCCACTGGCAGATATCTGCTGATTCTTTAAACCAGGCTTCCTTCCAAGACAGGAAGCTGTGGCAAGAGCTGTCCTCACTAATAAGACCTATAGGGATTTTGATTATTTTTGTGTTGTTTAAACACAGGTTGCTCATCGTTACAAACCATGAAAACAAATGGCATATGTGTTGGAGGCAGCAAAAACAAAAGTTTCATAGTCTTTGTCCAGAGTTTTTATGTTCTGCTTCTCTTGGGGGCCACAAAGTTCCCTTCTGCCACTGGGAGGAAAGAGAAAGAAAAGCCATAAATTAATGGTGTTGTGGGCTCTGCCAGCTACAGAGCAAATGTGCAGAGAGGCAAAGAAAAGCAGGTGCTCGTGGCACCCAGAGGGCTGAGTCTGCAGTTCCCAACATCTCCTGTTGAAAGATGTTTCTCTGCTGGGTTGTTGTTTCTCCTGCTGCCACCTGAACCCCAGCCTGGGAGTGTCACATGAAGGGACCACCTGGGTCATATCTCCAATCCCCTGGGCTGTCACATCTTACAAACCCAGTCATTTAAAGTGATAATAAAATAATAAACTGGTTTAGGCTGGAAAAATCCTCAAAGATCATCAAGCCCAACCATTAACCCAGCAGATCCACCACTTAAATGTGTCCCCAGGTGCCACATCCACACATCTTCTAAATCCCTCCAGGGATGGTGGCACAGCCTGTGCTTGGCCACCCTTTGGGAGAACAAATTTTTCCTAATATCCAATCTAAACTTCCCCTGACACAACTTGAGGCTGTTTCCTCTCATCCTGTAGTGTTTTGCCTTGTGAGCATTCAAGGTTTTAAGTTCTGTTGGGATCCTATTCCAGATTTTTTCTCTCTGATAGCCAGGAGTCATCTTCCAGTTTTCAGTAAAAATTTATTTCTGGCCTAAATAAATCTTTTTCTTCTGCCTGTATTGAGTTTTCAATGAAGTGGCTCTTCTCCCTCTATATCCAATGCTCCTGATGCTCCTCTGTGTGATCACCTCATTTTAGTGATCCAAGCCAGGTCAGATTTTTCTTTTTTCTTCTTCGAGAGCTGAGCTTTTCATTCCCTGTGAGACCTTCAAACACATTTTTCTTATCCTCACATTTATATTATTTTTTTTCTTGTTCTGGGGTAATGAGATGAACACATTGCAGTTCTTTTATGGATTCCCAGGAACAGGACTGTGTGCCAAAGCTCCAAGAACTATTTCCACTAAAGAAACTACTGCTAATACATCCTCACCCTCAATGGGCCTTAGTAACTGGGACCCTGAATGCTTTAAACCATTGTCATCATCATGGTTTGGCTGCAAAAATACGATTGATAGGACTGGAAGAGTATCTTCCTGGAAATCACACCCGGAGGCAGGAAACCACCACTCAGAAACTGACCTCTAGTTTGTAATGATTTAATCAAAGACAAATTGCTCCTTGGCTGCTACATGTGAAAAGAAAGATGAAAAATGGACAAAGGTTTGAGAAATCAAAGAGGAACCAGACCCACAGAGGTGTTTTAATTTCTTCTGAAGGAAATGGGAATGAGGAATCTAAATGACTTCATGGTTATAATCGACTAAATGGGTTTGGTCTGTACACTTTGAGAGGTTATTTTAAAAGACATTTGCTCCCATTTTTGAAAGCTCTTTTGAAGTTTATTAAAGCTGAGAACTGCCACAAGAAAGATCACAAAATCACAGAATGGCTAAAGTTTGAAGGGACCATGGTGGGGTCATCTGGTCCCTCCTCCCTGCTCAAGCAGGATCATCCCAGAACACGTGGCACAGGATTGTGTCCACTTGGTTTTGGAATATCTCCACTAAGGGAGAATAAAAAAAAAAATAAATAAAAAAATTAATTTATCTGATGAAGGTGAGGGTAGGTGTTCAACAGGTTTTGAGGAGGGAAAGTTATTTAAAAGTGAGCATCATTTTGATGTCAAAAATTACCAGCAGTGTATGGAGCCCTTGAATCCCATTAAGAAATCACTAATTTTGAGATTCCTTAGAATATGGAGACAGGATTATTAAAAGCACTGCATTGCAGTGAAGCAGTGCAGGAGATCTGCTGACACTGGCTCAGTCTGTTAATTAATTCCATAGTTAATTAACAATAACCAATGCCACAATTTTCAGTGGTGAGGTGTTCTCTGCTCTCTCCCTACTTAACATCCACAGACAGACCATTTCCTCCACACTTTATTGTTTCCCATATTTACAAAAAAGAAAAAGGAATTAGGCTCCATCTGCAGTTTGTGAGGCTGCAAAAGGCAAACAATTCCCCCCAGACTGAGAGCAAAAATGGGTTGCTCTCCATGCAAATTGGGCAAAGCAAATGCTGGGTAATTGGCTAAAAATGAGACTCCGATGATCTCTGTTCCAAATTGTCATTTAAGACAAACAGATTTATTTGCATGTGAGGAATTCTGCCCGGGTACAGCTGGAGGAATTTAATAATCAGGATGCTGATTCAGGCTAAGACTGCACCGTGTGGGGTGGCTGGAGAATTTGGGATCCAAGAGAATTTGCTCTGTAATTGTGGGGAATTGGGAAATATCCCTTGGGAACCAGAAAGCCCCTGTGCTTGTAGACACCTTCAGGAATGGTTATCCTGGGTCAGGCTGACAGAACATCTGGTGGCACAAGCTGTCTCTGATGACAGAGCAAACACTTAAGGAAGTTATAGAGTTGCATTTCCCTCAATATTCCTTCTTGGAGACTGACTTGGAACATTTTTGCTGGTAAGAGACTTTGGGGGAACGGCTTTAAGTTAGAAAAAGGATAAATTTAGATTGGGTATCTATATCAGAAGAAACCCCTGTCACCTTCTGACCTGGAGAACCATCAGGGGAAAGACTGGCAGAGACAGAGACTAAATGAGTTACATGGAATCATGGAAGGATTTTAGTTGGAAGAGTTTTTGAAAATCATCTCGTTCCAACCCCCTGCCATGGGCAGGGACACCTTTCATTATCCCAGATTGACCCAAGCCCTGTCCAACCTGGTCTTGGACACTTCCAGGGATGGGGCAGCCACAGCTTCTCTGGGCAATCTATCCCAGGTCCGTGAGGAAAGAATTTATTGCTAATATCTAATCACAATCATAAATTGTGGTTACTTAAATAATTCCTAATCCAGCACTAACTCTTCATTGCAATTCGAACTTTCCCACTTTTTCCTAATGAAGGCAGGCCCCAAAAGAGAACTTTTGGGGCAGCAAACCCAGTGATGAGCAATCGAGCATCAGATGTGAACAAAGCCCCTGTAGAAATGCACAACCTGACCATCTCAAGGGACATGGTGCTGTAAACACAGCAGCACATTTATCATGCCATGGGTAAAGCAGGCTGACCCCAATCTTAATTGGATCTAGGCTGACAAACTCTCTGGCAGCTCCTGGGAAACAATAGTGGGACAACTGTGGGACGTGCAGGGAATGTGCTGCTGTGTTATCAGCGGGCAGCGGCGCGGCTGTGATCCATAAATCCATAAATCCTCGTCACAGGAGAAAGAGGAGTCAGCTCAGGTTTAGAACACCTGGTTGTGGGCAGGAACTGGGCAAGCTGCAATCACCAAGGTGGAGTGCTGCAGAGAGGGTGGGGCAGATGATGGAATACAAAAGGTACCTTTTCCAAAGGTCTCTCAAATCGTTAAGGTCACTCTTCTATGGAACAGCCTGGAAAGATGGTTCCAGCAGAATGAGAGCTTTCAGTTAAACACAGAATCATGGAATCACAGAATCGTTAAGGTCAGGAAAGACCTCTAAAATCATCAACTCCAGCTGTCAACTGTCCTAGGTTGCAGTATAAGATATATTCTATTACCATCTCCACAAGCTGTTAAAACAGGTGGGGCAGTGTTCATTATCTCCTGCCATGACTCACCCCTGATAACTCCCTCCGGGAGCTATCTCTGTTAATGGGCCGTCAAGATCCCACTGCATCACTCATGGAATTACCTCACCCCATTGTGAGATGCTCCGCCCAGGGGGGAGGAGCCAAGCATTCCCACCTGGATATAACCTGGGCTTTGGAACTGCACAAGTCAGCCCTGCCTACTGGATTCCCACAGGACAAGAGCTACCACTGGACCTTCAGGTGAAGACCAGATTTTCTACAGGATCACTGCTTCAACAGAACCACTTCACTTGGACTGCTACCACCACCCTGACTAACAGGGTGTCAGATTGTATCTGACTCTGTCAGTGGTTTTGTTTTGTTTTTCCCTTGTATTATTGCATTTATCTTAATTTTCCTATTAAATTATAATTCTCACTTGCAATCTCCCACTGGTTTGTTTCCAAACTAGTACACAACACAGCACCATCACATTTACCAGTAAACCTTGTCCTCACGTGCCACATCCACACTTCCAGGGTTGGTGACTGCACCACTTCCCTGGACAGTGTGTTCCTATGCTTGACAACCCTTTCCATGAAGAAACTTTTCCTAATATTCAGTCTAAACTTTCCCTGTTGTAACTTGAGGCCAATTCCTCTTGTTTTTGTTACAGAATCATAGAATTAGTGTTGGAAAAGGCCTCTGGAGGCCACCCAGTCCCAACACTCTGCCAAGGCAGGGTCACCTGGAGCAGGTGACACAGGAATGTGTCCAGGTGGGTTTGGAATGTCTCCAGAGAGGGAGAATCCTTAAGCTCCCTGGGCAGCTGTTCCAGTGCTCTGGAACCCTCCATGGAAAGTTCTTCCTCATACTGAGATGGAATTTGTTGTGTTTTAGTTTATGGTCATTGCTCCTTGTCTTGTCTCAGGGCTCTGCTGACAAGCATCTGGCACCATCCTCTTGGCATCCTCTTTACCTGGAAGAAGAGAGCATTTTATATATATATATAAATATATATTTAATATTATTATATTATATATTTTATATATAGGTTTCATTTTCTGCCAGAAACCTGGTTCAAACATTAAAACTCTACATGATCTTAATCCAACACACCAAGTACTGTGAGTTTACATGGTGCAGTCAGCTAAAATACCCAAGGAAATTTTGTTGGTGGAGAAGGGAAAAGGCAAGAGATTCCTTTTAGGCCTGAGGTTAAAAAATAAACATTGTTTTGAATTATGAGTGAGGAATAAAGAGTCCACTTCTTTAATCCCTGTGGTGAAGAACATCTCAGGAAGCAGCTCATGGAGATGCCCTGGACAGAAGCACGGAGATGACAAGAAATGCAAGCTTACGAATTTGATTTTCTGTCCTGCTAAGAGAGAGCATTTTTAATTCTCATTCTTCCCATACCTGTCTGTCATTTTACCCTTTTCAACCCATTCTCCCAGTGCTGGTTCCTGACAGCTCTGACCTTTCATAGCAACTCAAACACATGAGGGTGGGCCTGACAACATGAAAAGATAGAATCGGAGTTGGATTTAAGTGTAAGGATCAATCCTTAAAATGCAGCCATGTTTTGGGTTTTTAATAATCATGTCTAATAAAATAAAATTTAAAAGATAATATAGAATAAATAATTATTTGAACAAGCAGGTAAATAAAATGAAAGGTGTATGTATGTGTATATGTGAGTGTAGACAAAGTTTCAAGAAACAAATAACAAACATGCACAAAAATAAATATTTAGATAAAATAATGCCAGTGCAACCAGAAGTGTGTCAGAAAAACACTTCACACTGACCCATACTCCAGACCAGCTCCAGAGTTTTGAGCCTGGTCAAGTGATACAAGGATTATAATGGCAGATTTCTTGTCTTAACTTTCAGAAATGGTATTTGCAGTTTCTATTCCTCTTTGTCCACCCCTAATTCTGACATCTCTGCTCCTCAGTAAAGCTCCAGAACTCAGGCTGTAGCAGTATCTGCACTTTCACCTGTCCATCCAACATGCATAAATAAAAAAAACATAATTGTGTTTCATATAATCACACCTAATGTAAGTAATCAAATAAATGGGCTACTCACATTGACTTCTCCTTTGTCCCCATTTAGCTGTCAATAACACCTGTGGATCCTTCAGGATTTTATCCTTTTAAGACACAAGCAGTAATAAAAATTTATGCCCAGGGAGAACATTCTGCCTCAGCCTTTTGACTGTTGGAAGGTCTCCAGTGCAAGAGAAGTGTCTCAGTTTTGGGGGTTCCTAAAAAAATGTCATCTCTGTGATAACTGATCAACCTCGGCACCAGAAGGAGCTGAAGGACAGCAGCATTATCCATATGGAAAGAGCTATAACTGGGGTAGACTTAAAGATTTGGGAGCAATTCCTTGCTAACGCTGGATATTAAATCTTCACAGAAGCTTCACTGGAGCAGCAGGAGTTTTACAGAGAAGATGCAAATTAAAGCTTTGAGTCTACTCCAAAAGCCAGACCTGTCTGTCATCCAAACCACAATCCTTTAAAGGATTTCTATGAGCCCCAGGAACTGGGATCATGAAGCTGGAGTTATTGGATGTACAGAACAGGATCATCGCGAGGAGTCAAGATCTCATTCATGCAGCAGGAACCTTAAGAAAAATAAATGTTTGACAGTCTGTTCTCTCAGTTATTGCTGATTTAGCCTCATCTACAACCTGGCCCAAAAGTGTGTGGTCATGGCTTGCAGCTGGCTTGGGCCAGGTTTAAATTCAGCCTTCGTCATGAACAAATACTTTTCTCATTACTGGTGGTAAGAGGAGTTAGTGCAATATAGAAATTCCCCTATTCCCCATTTAAAGCTGCTGACTACAGCGAGCCAGGAAGCTGAAATGGTATTCCTGAAGGTTTCAGACATTTCCTTGACCCAGGAACAATTTAAAATATATCTTATAACCAAATTTATCTTATCTACCTGAGGGAATCATGAAGATGTTGGACAAACTTCTCTGGCTGCAGCCTGAGGCCTTCTGGAAAGCCTGATGGAAATATTTGTGACGAAATGTGGCCCTGGAGAACCGCTTGCTTTCCAGGCAAACAGACACCAGGAAAAACATTGGCATGAAGCTCTTTGTTATGCCTGGTGACAGTGACAAATCAGACAAGACACCGAGGAATAACACAGGAATTCTGTCACCTCTCATGCTGAGAAAATGAGTCCAACCCAACCCCTCTGTGTGTTTAAATCACAGCATTCCCAAGCAGAGCCCAGGATTAACTGTTCCCTTGCAGATCCTCAGTACTGCAACCACATTGTCCCTCCACCACCTCATTTTAAAGATCTTTTCTCTTTTACAGCAGAGGGTCAAGAGTTGAGGGAAATTAAATTGCCAGAAAAATGTTCTTTTATTTATGGGAGAAGCTGCAGCACTGAAGCTCCAGACGGAGCTGCTGGAGGCCGTGGATGAGTCACATCTCACAGGGCTGGAGCCTCCTCTCCTTTGTTTCCCTGTCCACAAGGGTGGAGAGGACACCCTGTTCCGGGCCAGGTTGGACAGAACCCTGAACAAGTTGGTGTTGGAAGTAGGAAATAAATGTTCTTTAAGGTCCTTTCCAACCCAACCCAAACCGTTTTAGGATCTATGGAATGAAGGAGGGGTGAGGACAACCCCTGTCCTGGATATTGCAGTTATAGATCAAACTCACCCTCAAAGCTGCATCTAAAATTTCCATTATAAACATCGAAGCCAATGCTACAGGCACAAAACCTGGAGCTCTTTAAATGAGGAGTTGCTGAGCTCATTAAACTCATTGTTGAAGCCCAGATTTGTGAATAAGTGAGCAGATCCAGGAGTAGAGGATTTGGGACCACAAATCACAGAATCACAGAATGGTTTGGGTTGGAAGGGACCTTAAAGACCATCTCATTCCACCTCTCTGCCATGGGCAGGGACGTCTCCCACTAGCCCAGGTTGCTCCAAGCTTTGTTCAGCCTGGCCTTGGACACTTCCAGGGATGGGACAACCACAACTTCTCTGTGCCAGGGCCTCACCACCCTCACAGGAATTTCTCCCTAACACCTGATCTAAACCAGATCTTCAGATTAAAGCCATTCCCCCTTGTCCTGTCCCTCCATGTCCTGGTACAAAGTCCCTCTCCCTCTCTCTTGGAGCCCCTTTAGGCACTGGAAGGGCCTCTAAGGTCATCATGGAGCTTTTTCTGAGAGAAAAAAATCAACTATTTAAGGTGTCTCCTCACATTTTGAGGCTTTTTGGAGGCAGACAAAAATATCTGCAGATGCAGAACATCCTCTGCTAGGATGGATAGGGATAAAATAATTTTCTTTATGGACAGCAGCTCATGGAACCAAGCTGTGAACTGAGTACGTGTGAGGTGTGAACTGTGAGACCTGGAGTAGCTGCGTCCCAAGAATCCCAATGTTGTTTCATGCTGCAGAGCTGGAGGGATAATGGGAATTATCCTTGCCTTTGTAATGAGATTTAATACATTAAGAAATCTCTCCTGTCTTAAATTCCATGTAAAAGCTAAAAGGGCACAAAAGACTGTGTGAGAATTGGGGTGGGAGACAGATTCAGCTCGTAGGGATGAACTTAATTTAGAGGCCAATTGAATCAAACATTTTCTCTGTTTTTTAAGCTGTTTATTCCAGTGCTCCAAGTCCTGCAGGTAAAAAGGCCACCAAAAGCTCTTTCTTCTCACCTTGTTTCAGCAGCCAGCAAAATAATGCAGGGACATGGGAACAGCCATCCATAAATAGCAGGAATTAGAGCCAAGAATGGTGGCAGCAACGCCACTGACTCTAATTCATCGTTCCCAGAGGATTATTCCAACTGCTTCTTGTATGACCTGGCTTCTCTTCGTGCAAATGACTCAGCCCAAGAGGACGTTTTAAATGACATTTATTATTTACATTTCTATAATGCCTTTGGAGATTACTTCCCTTTCCCCCGTGCCCCCAAAATCTTTTTTTGTCATTTCTGCTCCAGCTTTCTCACTGTGCTGTATCATCACGACTGCAAGAGGCAGAGCTGAGGAATAAACAGTGTTTTGAGCACTGCGGGAGGAAAATAAATGCCATGCAACAGCTCATCTGTTGAAATTTTATCTGTGACTGGGTGCACTAAAGCCTGCTCATTGTTTGTCAGGGAAGCAGTTTGTGTTTCCATGTAGAATTTCTTCCCAAAGGGCTTTGTAGTAAAGATGATTTAGCAGGCAGAGCTCTTCCCTTGTGCAGTCACGATGAAATCACATTTTGCTGGATGTAGTGTTTTCACAGGAATGTAAGACCAAGTGTGCAGCCACAGTTTGCCTTTTTTTTTTTTTT
>VZTJ01001264.1:813452-863756 GCA_013397795.1 Orthonyx spaldingii
CTTCTCCTTCTCTTTCTTCTTCTTCTTCTTCTTCTTCTTCTTCTTCTTCTTCTTCTTCTTCTTCTTCTTCTTCTTCTTCTTCTTCCTCTTCCCACTTTTTAAAAAATGAAATAAATAGGAAAAAGCTCACCAAACAACCCCAAACCAAACAACCCCAAAAGTTCCTTCAGATATATCCTGGAAGAGTTTGTTGATGTGCTGAAATAAAGACCTTGCCTGGTCATCTTTTATCAGCCAAAAAAAGCCTCAATAAAAATAACCCAGGCTCTCCAGACCACCCTCAAAATGTTTTTAGACCCACTAATGTAGGTCATTTGCAAATCTCAGGGATACCTCACACAGGACCAAATTAAGTTTTAGCTTAACGAGGCAGATGATTTGATAAAAAAGGAACAAAAACTCCTTTGAGCTTCTCCTTAGGTGTATGAACTTCCTTCCTACACTTGTCAGGAATCACCATCTCCTGCATGAAAGATGTTTTTGATAAAAAAAACCCCAGATAATAAAATCTGGTTTTGCAACATGAAAAGCACCAGAGCTTGCTGTATTTTATGCTGTCCCCCTCGCTCTATAGAACATATTTTAAACAACTTTTTTCTTTAAATTTACACGTACATTAAATTCTTTTTAGCATTTAGGGGAGTTTCTTTTAATGCTCTCTCTTGCAGAGCTCTTTGCTTGTAAGCACTTGTTAAAATAATCTTCTCCCATGTGTAACCCAGCAATAAACTGCTGGAGAATGAGCTGCTAAATCTTAATGCATCCACAAAAATACCAGGGCCCAGGTAGGACAAAGGGATTATGAAAAAAAAACCAAACAAACAAAGAGAAAGAGAGAAAAAAGACTAAAGGATTTTGTCAGATCGATTTTTTATTAAGAATCCCTACACTGGAATTCAGAAAATGGGGATATTTTTTCCTGAACCTTGATGTGCTACTGCAATTTCTTCAGGAGATGACGGACAGCTGGGAAAAGAGGATCAGCAAGGGAGTGATAAATTACAGGGAAGCCACAGGAGCATTTTGCTAAGGTGACAATTGACAGGGAACACGAGGACCTGATGTTTAACCACCATCCGTATTGGCAACTGAAGCGTTCCTCGGTGTCTCTTCATCCAGAAGATTCACTCCAATGCCTCATGGGGCTCAACAAGATTTCAAAGAGCAGCTTAGGAAGAAATCCGATCCTGGTGCACTGGAGTGGGACCTGCAGGATGAATAAACAACTTATTCCTTCTGCCTGATCCAACATTAACCTGCAGTGCTGAAAGGACACGTCTTCATACCTTGAAACAGGAATCAAAGCCTGACAGAATAAATCTCTGCTGATTTCAGGGACCTTTTATCCCAGAAAATGGTGTAAAATGCAACTCTTTTGTGTAAATAAAACTCTTGAAAAACGAGATTCCCAGTTAGATTTCCATAAGTATGATGGGAAAGATACAGAGCAACACATCTGCTACAGAAACGTCAAATCGTTCAGGTTGGAAAAGAGCTCCTGGATCATCAAGTTCAACCTTTGGTTGAATGTCCCCCTGCCCACTAACCCGTATCACAAAGTGCCACATCTACTTGGTTTTTGGTGACTCCACCACTTCCCTGGAACTACACATCCAAGAATCCAGAGCTTGGATTTACCAAAGAGGAAACCAAACCAAGCACAGATCCCAATTTCACTACAGAAACGCCAGAACCTCATCAGTCGATTGCTCGCTGGCTGTTATGAATGGATATTTTGGGGTTTAAATAAGTTTCTACCTCTGCTTAGGCCTATAGCAGTAGACAGTAACTTCTGAGGTGGCCTGCACCCCAAAATCCACTTTCACCCGCAAGTTCTTTAATTATGGCTGATTAGATCTATTATAGAATGAATTATTTATTCAATAGACACAAATTTAACAGACAAGAGACTTAAAACAGACTATTACTACACGGGGAAAAGAAAACTATAACAGTTAAATATACTGTGCAAGATAAAGTACCATTCTTTTAATACAGCTAGCAAAAAAAATAGTATAGATTAGGATTCAATGTATCTTACCATCCAATTGTTGAAGGAGCACACACATGAATCCTTTTGCACTCAACTTCCGTAAAAGAACCCCAAAAATGCGTCCATCTTTGGGGATAAATTCTCTCACACGTTCCCAGGGAGTGTGCAAGAGAATTCTGATCTCATGGAAATTTTTTAGGACTTTTATATTGTAAAAACAGGCCTTTTGTCACCGATATTTCATTTTTATCTTTCTCTGCATCTTCTCTCCAGACTGAGGTGTTGATTCCTTGGTACCAGGAGATGATTCTTGCTGGGTCTTTGCCCCTCCAGGTCATCTCTCCCATTTGTACTTGTCACCTTGGTGGGAAGAGGGGGGAACATCCTGCCACGCTGGCATCAGTTTTAAATGTGAAAATATGATCCTGACTGATCCCTCTGCAGGTATCAGAGCCAGCTGAAGTGCCCTTGTTTTGCTGGAAAACATCCATGGAAATAGTGTATTTTATAGAATTATGGAATGTTTTGGGTTGGAAGGGACCTTCAAGATTGTTTAGGGGCCCTGAGCAACCTGGTCTAATGGAAGGTGTCCCTTGGGAGGAGTTTGGAATGAGATGATCTTTAAGGTCCCTCCCAACCCAAATCATTCCATGATTCTTCAATAATTTGCAGCCTTCTGAACCAACGTGATCAATACCCAGTTAATTAAAAGCACAAATAGAGCTGATCACAGAGAAATTAGAGGGCAGGATTGGACTAATTTCATTGAAATGCACTGAATTGCAGTTTGTCTCCCTACAGCCTGATCACCCCTTGTTGAGCACACAACGAGAAAAGGGAGCATGTGATAAATGATTTAAATGATTTTGTGTGTATTAGGATGCTACAAACTCCATTGCTAAAGTTGTCTAGCTCTCCACAGACTGCCACAGGAGTTTGGAGTCACCAGCTCAGGTGTCCGTGTCCAATCCAATAAAGTGTTCTGCTTAAAATCTCGAGTCTGAGATTACAGAACCACTAAAAAAGGGAAAGTTTTCCACAAGTCCTGCTTCAACAACGTCTGTGCCAGCCCAGAATCCTGTCCCACCACCTGGGCTCTGATTTAAATCAAGCAAGAGGTTTTGCATTGCTCTGGAAAATGCTTTTTGTGTTTGTATTTACAACCCACTTGCCTTGGAATGCTCAGAGGAAACGTTTCTGTCGGTTTTCTTTTCACATCAATGTTTCCAGCTCAGCTGATGGGGCTGAGGTGGTTTATTGCAGCGTGAGTAATTATATCAGGGACTTCATACATGAAAAATTAATGAAAGGAGAAACTGATTCATTTGTCTGATCTACATGTGAAAGTACAAAAAGAGATCCCACCTGGTAAGGCAAAAAGTTGTGTTTAAACTATTGGGAAGGTGATGCCTTCATCAAGGGCAGCTGTAACTGAGCATTGTGGGGTCAATTTCATTCCTTGATTCTCTGCAGCACCTTCCCATTTGATGGATTCATTAATTCTCATCCACGGAGATGCTGTGGCTGCCCCATCCCTGGAAACATCCAAGGCCAGGCTGGACAGGGCTTGGAGACACCTGGTCTAGTGGAAGGTGTTGGAATAAGAAGCTCTTTAAGGTTCCTTCCAACCCAAACCCTTCTACGACTTTTAAAAGTGGTTTTCTCTGGGTTTTGCATGGACCAAATTAAACCCATAATGTGTGCAGATAAATGTCCCACTACCCCAGGGCTGAGATATCACCCAGCTCTTTATTAAAACCATTTTTCTTTTGAAATCACCTCTCTCCAAAGGGAGCTGAGAGAGAAGGAAGACGCTCTCGTGGCCCATAAGCCGTCCTGGAGTCACCTTCCTGGCTCTGTGCTGCTGCCCACAGTGACTAAATATGAATGTATGAAAGTTCATCTTTGACCAGTGTGCAAAGAAATAAAACTCCTGGAGCCAGGAACAGCTTCCAGAGCAGTGGATGGAGCCCAACAGCCAAACTCCTCTTGGGAAACCCAAGCTTGCCTGGGGGTTTAAGTGCATTAACCTTTGTATCTGTAATTTTTTAAGGGACAACTTAAATTACATCCTTTTGATTGAACCAGAACAGAGACTTGAGCAAGCCCTGAGATATCTGTACTGTCTGTAGCCTTTAGTGAGTTTTTTTTAGTAGATTTTGGGGTCACTGGAGTCAACAGCTTCTTTGTGCTTTCTCTGTTAATCTGATCCCTAAATAAAAGGGCCTGATCCTCTTGTTTATAAAATCCAAGCGGGCACCACTTGTGTTTTAAGAGGAAAGTCCCTGTTTCAGGATTCAGGACTAGATATAGGGGGTTGGACCCATTTGATAAAGCAGGGGAAAAACACCTTTGCCAGAAATCTTGCCAGTGTGGAAAGGGTGGTTTTAAATCAGGTGTTTCAGAGGGCGGTGGTATCAGCTGATGGTTAATTCAGGGAACTGGACATTAAGGTGGGAAGTACTCAGGGGAAGGCTGAGATAAAAGCCCCAGGATGGATGAAAACAGGTGAGAAAATGATCCTCTTCCCATGTTTGTGCTCAGATGTCTGGAAAACAGAGAGAGAGAGAGAGAGAGAGAGATCTGCTGCACAGAATCCCTGGAAATGATGGAGATAAGGTGGGACAGAAGCGTGCAATGGATGCTGTGGGATCCCCAGAAAAGGCAGATAGGTTACAGCAGAGTCTTCCACATGTTCAGGAAGCTGTTTTTCTACTCAAAAAATTGCTGCTAGGGAGGATTTTTCTCCTCCTACTTTGCAGAGTCAAGGAAAGGCACCATAGAATTGTTTGTTTCAGGGGAGACTGAGCAAGGAATGTGCGTTTTTAGAGTCATTTCCAAGCACAGACAGAGGAATATGACTGGAACAGCACAGGGAAACCAACAACCTCTGCTGTTACTGGAGGCTTTTTTTTGTTTTCTCATCAGAAAGAGAAAAGAAAGAGGAAGAAGGAGCGAGAGGTGCAGCTGGAAAACAAATAAAAGACAGGGTGGAAGAGATGAGAGGTCAAGAAAAAAAGGATAAAAGGAGATGGGACAGAAAGACAAAACATCCAGGAAAAAGAGGAAGGAAGACGGGGACTGGTTTTGCTAAATGGGAAATATCCAGGATCTGCAGTGCTGGCTGGATGTGCGAGACCGCGTCCGAGAGCAAGGGAGAGAAAGGGTGACGGGAGAAGAGGGAAGGAGGGAGAAATTAAAGCAGCAGCAAGCGAAAAATAATCAAAGATAAATAAAGCCGACACAAAAAACGACTTTCATTTTCTCTCGCTGACACTCCAGAGTGAGCCGTAGGAGCAGAGACTTTAATTTGCCTCCTCCCCACAGTCTCAGCCCCGCTGCTTCATCCAAGCCGGGGAGGCCGCGCTGCTCGCAAACCTCCAGCACCAATTTATATGCTAATGGCTTCGTTTATAAATCAAGGCAGGCTTCGGCAGTGCCTCTCCCCACCCGAAATTCACCGGTGCGAAATGCTGCCCATCTCCCCACACAGGGCTGGGAATTGCCCGACTCGGAGACACAAAAGACATCAAATCCTAAATAATTGGATCTTTGATGGAGTTCATCCCCATGGATTAAGTTGCTGTTTCATCTCGGCCCCTCACCTGCTCAGTAGGAGCCTTTCTAAGAAGTTTTATAATTAGTCAAGCTTGGGAGAGGAAAAGAAAGTTCCCTCCTTCTTTTCCTCTCTGGTATTCCGTGATTTCCTTCTTCATAGCTCTTCTTGGAAAGACAAGGAAATGGCACCACTTAGATCTTATTTTCACTTTTGAAGGAGTCTGTGAGTAACTGAACATGTCTGCTACGAGCCTACCTATATCCAGGATGGGAATCAAATGGAATTCCGAAGGTCCTGGATTATTTCCTGCATCCTGTTGGAGGACTTCTGAGGGACCAAAGAAAAAAAAAAAATCCTGATCTCCCAAAGGAAAGATGTCTCTGGAAAGCTCTGAAACATCCAGAAGTCTGTTTTCTTAGCAGAATTAGGATTGTGCTTAATTCATTGCCAGGTTAAAATAAGATTTTTTTGATCCCTTCTGTTCCCACTGACAGATTTTTGAAGGGAGGGAGGGAACAGCAAAAGAGAACAAGAATTCTTGCTGAAGGATGCTGATGGTGTAAAAGTCCTAGATTGTAAAGCTACAGAATTCAGGGTGGAAGTTTAGATGTGGTTTCTCAGTGGCAGAGTGGTGATTCCAACCTGGGGGTTGAAATTGGAACCTCTCACTACACAGAGCTGCTCCAAGCAATCCTGGGATTATGACTTGAGATAAGCAGAAAGGGACATGAATTTGGGTTTTCCCCTCTGGATTCTCTGCAGAGGACACACAGGCTCAGTTACTTTGAACAGAAAGCCCCTCCCTCGCCAAACAGTCTTTGACAATCACTGCCTTTCCACAGGCCAGTGAAAACAGCTTCGTTTGGTATGCACAGGTTGTTCTTTGGAGCAATTACCACCAGTCCTTAACACTTCAGGATTTCTAGACAAGTTTCCAGCAATCAATACAAAAAAAAAAAAAAAAAAAAAAAAAAAAAAAAAAAAAAAAAAAAAAAAGGAAGTTACAGAGCAGTCATGCACTTCTACCTTTAAAGGCAGCCCCATTTTTGGGGAAACTCTTCTTTCCAAGTATTTTTGCCCAGGATTCTTTCTTGCTGCCAGCTTTTGTGGTTTATGGCACTCAAGGGATTCCCCAGGATGAGCTACAGAGAGGAGAAAACCACTGCTGAGTCTAGACTGGACTCACTGGTTCTAAACATGTGTTTTGGGTGATTTTTGACCACTTTCCTCTTCTGAACACAGAAATATTAAGAAATCCTTTATTAACAGCAATGGACATCAATGGGAAAGGACATTCACATGTCCCAGGCTGCAGGTCAAGGTCGAGCCCTGTCCCTGATCCCACGGTATCCCCTCTCCTTATGGGAAGCCATTCCTAATGATTTTCAATGCTAATTTGCTTTATTATTTCTATCTTGAGCCTGTGTTAATGCAGTCTGCTGCCAGTTAGACTGGCTGGGAGCAGGGTAGGAGATCTGGGGCCACCTGCTGGACTGGGGCCACCAGCCTTGGGAGCTCAAGGATCCTGATGCCAAATGCTGGGAAAGACTGAGAACTGAGGCAACTGCTGGATAGATCAAGCCCAGCTGTTGGAAAGACACTTATTGGGTGTGGATATCCTACAGTTTCAATTCTGGTTGGCTGGGAAGATGAGAATGGAGCCACCCATGCTGTCCATGGTTATGTGAGTGCTGTGTGTGTTGATGGGGTGCTGGGAAAGGCTCTGCTCTCCAGGCTGTCCATGTCTGTATATTCCTGCTGGGAATACATGCTCTTCCCCCTGATTTCCAGACTTGGGAACATGGTCCTGGGGCAGGAGGAACACCATCAGCCCACTGAGTGTGTCTGTCTCTACCACCCTTTTGTTGAACCAACAATTTCTCCAAATTTTCCCTTGAACCAACCGTGTTTTTATCTCCCCAGCTCTCCCTCAGGTTGGAATCACCACCCTTCCAGTTAGGAATCACATCCTGACTCCCAATCTTGATTTTTTCATTTCTATCTTCATAATCAGGGGCTCTTCCACCATCAGCATCCTTCAGATTAAAGGATCCAGCCATGAACGTCTTGATGTGCTTTAAACAGAATAAAGGAGCCAGAATCTCTAAGCCTAACGATGGGATCTCGATTCCTCTGGATTTCAAATATTCCTTCCCAGCTGGAATCCCTCTTCTCTCTCCATACTTGTGCTGGTCTCACCACCAAGGAGACATCAGGACTCTGGACAACCCCAGGACTCCTCAGTTCCTGGACACACCCAGTGTTCCAAAGGAATTTCACCACATTGTTGCAAAATACCATCTCCTCTGCTTTACCGCTGCTGGAAAGGCCTTTCCTGGTAAACCCTAAGCTTGAATTTTTATTTTTCTCCGATTGGCAGTTGTCCTGGATGTATCCAAGCCTCTGTTCCTTGTCGCTCCCATCTGTTGAGGCTCCCAGGCTGCAGCAGCATCTCCATGCTGAGCTTGCCCGTGCACTTGGTTCTATGGAATGTTGATCCCTTCCTCTCCCTGCTCTCACCAGCAGGAATCTGCTGCTTCTTGGATGACATCTCAATCCTTCTCTGTATTGACAACATCCTTCAAAGTTTTGCCTCCAAATCTTTTATTGGCAAGCAACTTCTTTCTTTTTTTATTCCAAGGCTTTGAATAAATACATCAAATAAATTTTCAGCTTAACTGAGGAATATTTTTATTGACTCATACCCTACTCCCATCACAGTCTTTTACCCCCAGCACCCTTTTTTATCCATCACTCACATAAATTCCCATTTTCTCCACTAATACTACAATGAGAGGTTTTGCTGAGAACAGAAAAATTATTCTGATCGCAGATTTAAGCTCAGGGACATCAGCTGCTTTATTTAATGAAGATAATTAAATACTAAGGACAGGAACTCTTTGGCTGACTATCTGTGCTGTGCGATCCATTTTGTTTTGTCTTTAGTAATTCTTACAATGGGTTCGAAGCCGTGTCTGACACTGGACAGGGATGAGCCTTTGTACACCAGGCTGATTTGCAGTGAGAGCATCACCAAGGCCAATCTTTTAAATCACTTTATTTTGATAACTAATAATAGGTGCCAGCTCTGAATTCTAACCCTTCCCCATCTCAGGAATCCCTGTCCATGGCAAAGGGGTTGGAATTTGATGATCTTTGACGTCTCTTCCAGCCCAGGTCATTTTTGATTCTATAATTCTCTGATCTTAAGTCCAAAGGGAGTTTCACTCATGGGCAGCAACTGAGACCCAGCAATTCCTTCCTTGCCTTCATCCTCTTCCAGAAAATTCAGCAAAAGTGGCTGAGAGGATTTTACACCTCAAGTTGTACCAGCACTTGGCCTGAAGGGGTTTCTGTGGAGGAAGCAGATGGCCAGCATTCAGTCATTTCCTCTGATGCTGAATTTTCTGTGTTCAAGTCAAGCTTTTCTGCATCTCCTCTGTGCTCCCATATTTCCATCAGGTTACCAACCCTTTGAAGAGGACATGGCCTCTTATTCCCCATGGAAATGCAAAGCACTCACGAGTGATGGAAGCCTGTGTTGGCCAAAGCCTCAAAGCTCGAGTTACAATATTAATAATGGGTACAAACATGAGATAATGTGAAAAGGCTGCCAATTATTTCAGACAATTGATCAAAGCCAAGAAACTCCTGGTATCCATTAAGCAACTCTTTGATTGTCCGTTCCCTGAAAACCCTCCACCCACACAGAGCAGGAGAGCACAATTTCCCTTTTCATTTACTTATTTCTCCTGAACAGAAACTCCCCTGCTCTTATTTCCTGCAGAATTTGCCTCCTTCTTTCTTTCCTGCTTTCAAATCATTCCCACCATTTGCATAATTTTCTTTGGTCGTTGCCCCACCTTTGGAGAGGTCACTTGTCAAAGTCCTGCCGTGAAGTGTTGGATTTTAATTTTGAATTTCTGTGCCTTTGAAGCTCACATTTTCCATTAGAGAGGAGAAAAAATAGCAGACTCCATCCTGGTGTGTACTGCATAAATCATAAATCATCACGGAATCATGGAATGGTTTGGGTTGGAAGGGACCTTAAAAATCATCTCCTTCTAATCCCTTGCCATGGAGAGGGACACCTTCCACCAGACCAGGTTGCTCCAAGCCCGATCCAACATGGCCTTGGACACTTCCAGGGATGGGGCAGCCACAAATTCTTGGGATAACTTTTTCCAGTTAGGGACTCACCACCCTCACAGGGAGGAATTTTTTCCCAATATCTGATTTCACCCTGCCCTTCTTCAGTTTAAAGCCATTACCCCCTTTCCTATCACTCTGTGCCTTTGTCCAAAGCCCCTCTCCAGCTGTCTTGAAGCCCCTTTAGGCACTGGAAAGTCCCCCCTTAGAGTTGACCGTCAGGACCATCTGTCCTCTCTTTTCCTCCAGAATCCAATATCTGTCTTTTCTTTCCCAATTTAGAAGTTCAAAGGGCTCTTGCAATCTCCTCAGGAGCCAAGGAATGTGGCTTTTCAAAGGCACAAACATCTGTGAAGCAGCTGGATGGTGGGGACTTCCGGGGGGTGCTCTTGGGACTTCATCTGTCAAGTTGCCACAGCTCCTCCGGCCATCGTGGTGGCTGACGGCCTCTTCAGAAGCCGTGCTATTCCTGACTAATGTGCAAATCCTTTTATTTTTTTGTGCTTTTTGGGACACAGGAGATGAGCAAGGCCCACATCAGTGCCCTGGGACATTTCTGGAAAATCATGACTGAAAATAGATCTGAATGAACAAGCAACTGGAGATGTCTTCCACAGGGATCCCTTGAGGACTCTCACTTTTTCCTGCTACGAGTGGGTTGGGGAAACTATGAAGGCAAAAACCCAACAGTCATCTTTCTGTTCTTCTCTGCTCAGATCTTGTCCCAACAGGAGCTCAGGAACAGATATTCACCTCAGGCCCTAAATTCATCTTGGACAGAGACAGGAGCGTAGTGAGCCCAAGCACTCCTTGAGTCACAAAAGAGAGGGACTGGAGGGAAAAACCTCCTGCCCTGGTCCCAAATCTCCCAGGAATGTTGTCTTGCTCCACATGGGCCTTTTCCTAGCTGGGCAGCTGTAGTGAATTGGGTGATTTAGGTCACTGAGAGGACCATTGTAAAAGGTATCAGCAAAAGTGGGGTTAATGGGATGTTGTAAACGGGAGACTTAACAAAGTCAGTGTCAAGGTTCACTGTTATTTAATATATGGAAGAAATGTACAAAGGAAAATTGAGCTGGAATCAAACTAGAAGGATTTACAGAGAGATGTGAGACACAAAAGGGTAAAGGAGACCCTCCCAGTGAGCCACAAGGTTCACAGTGGACCCCTGTTCTGTCTAAACTCCTGAAAAAATGTTTTTCTGATGGAGTCAAGGTGCAGTTAGGTCCAGTCTTAATCTCAGACTTGGGCAATGGTTTATGTCTAATGGAATTATCCACACAAAGTTCATAATAATTAATACTGAGTACCTGCATTGCTTGGTAATGTGACACTATTAATAATTCAGCTTGATATCAGCAACTTATTGAGGATCTGTCATGAGGAAGGTTCTCTCTGCCTTGAACAAGGAAGGATCTCTCAGTCAGGAATCTTAAACCTTGAGAGCTGTCCCTGCTCGAGGGGAGACTCACCTGGCACACAATCCAGTTAGAATTCAGGGACAACTCAAATGGGACTCATCCAAAGATCCAGTGCTGGGCAGAGATCTCTCTGCCTTGAGCAGCCACCTTGAGAGGCATCCCAGCCCCATGGGAGATCGCTGCCATGACAGCTCCAAGAAGGCTCATTTAGGTGTCACATTTACGGAATAAAGTAGTTGGTTCAGAGTCAAATTGCATCAAATGGAAATGGATGAATGAAACTCCTTGTACCCACAAACTTCCGTGTTCCCCGATAGATGAGCCTTGGAAAAGCCACCTGTTTATTCCTGCTTTGCTCAGTGTTCCAAGCTCCTGTGCATCGATGTTCACTCTGTCCTCTGAGGTTTTCCTGGAGGAGTTCTTGGCCCAGATACAGCTCAGGCTTTGCCTCCTCTGGGTTCTGGACCAAACTGCTGCTGGTTTGGTTAAGGGGTTGAATGAATCCATCAGAGCAGCCCAGGTAAAACACTTTACATTTTCTTCCATTTTCAGATTCTTCACGATTTTCCAGCACAGCCACCTTCTCCCAGTGTAGCACCCAAGATCCACACCATTTATCCACATCCACAGCATTGCTGTACTTCATCCATGTGAGATGATGCTGAATTTAGAGTTAGAGAATGTGTGGGTTTAGAAAGGACCTTAAGGAATCATCTCATTCCAACCCCCTGCCACAGGATACCTTCCACTCTCCCAGGTTGCTCCAAGTCCCATCCAACCTTTGAACACTTCCAGGGATGGGGCAGCCACAGCTTCTCTGGGCAACTTCTGCCAAGGCCTCACCACCCTCACAGGGAAGAATTCCTTCCCAATATCTAACCTTAATCTCCCTTCTTTTAGTTTAAAGACATTTCCTTTTTCCTATCACCATCTACCCATGTAAAAAGTCACTCTGTCTAATTCTTACAAGCACCTTTCAAGTACTGGAAGGCTGCAGTGAGGTGTCCCCAGGTGTTCTCTCTTTGCCTCAGGACTAGGCAGGATCACAGGGACTCAGGACAGTTCAGGGGCACCTCAGGAGTCCCTTTCCACGCTGAATTATCCAGTGACCCTTCCTTGCAGCCCCACCACATGATAACCACAGTGCAAGCCAAAACCACACTGATCTCCTGCGCCCACCACCTCTGGCAGCGCTTTCATTTACAGTCCCAGGAACACAGTGAGGAGAAGTGCTCCCTCCTTCCAGCCTCCTCTGGTGGGAAGCAGCAGGAGCTCCTGAGCCAGCTCTAGGCCAGTGATCCAAGGTTGGGATTCTCCTGCTGTCCCAGGCCATCACCTCATGGGGTGCCTGGTGGTATTTCCCTTCCCTAATGCTACACAATCATTGAATCCTTCAGGTTGGCAAAGACTTCTAAAATCACTGAGTCCAACCCAGCACTGCCAAGTCCACCAAGGATCATGGAATGGCAGATGTAGGGTGAGAAACACCTCCATAGGAAGGATGGAGAAGGCCTGGGACTCACCATCGAGTGCTGATGATTGAAGAAATGTTGGATGATGGCTCAGGGAAGGGGGGAATGAGCTGAAGGCCTCCAGGCAGCTCCGCACCTCTGCAGCCATTCCAGATTTTTCAGGACATCCACATTATTTCAGCCAGGCCAAGATATATCATTACATCTGAGAACCTACTCTAGTCCATGATAACTTTGGGTGAGGGCTCTGGAGAGCAGCAGTCCTGGAGCTCATTTTCCCAAGCTTTAGGCTTCCTGTAGTCCTGCCTATAATCCTAAAATCTAACAGGTGGTGGAGAAGAGTCAGAGAGATAAGGACACTTTTTTTTTTTGCTGAAAGATTTCAGCCATTCCAGGATAAGCACCAAGGAAATGAATTTGTTGCTCAGTTAATTTCTTGTCACATTTTATGAGTGACATCCTTAAACCCTTGTGCACTGAGCCGAGCTCCTGCTCAGAGTCTGCCTGGTCATGCAGGAGGTGCCCGGAAAATCCAGGTGAAGTTGAGTCTTCCAGTACCTGATGGGGGACAACAAAAAAAATGGAGAGGTGCTTCTGACAAGGGTATTGAGGGAATGGCTTTAAGATGAAGCAGCATAGATTTAGATTAAATATTGGGTAGAAATTCTTCCCTGTGAGGGTGGTGAGGCCCTGGCACACGTTGTCCAGAGAAGTTGTGGCTGCCCCATCCCTGGAAGTGTCCAAGGCCAGGTTGGATGGGGCTTGGAGCAACCTGGGATGGTAGAAGGGAGTTGGTACGAGATGATCTTTAAGGTCCCTTCCAACCCAAACCATTCTGGAATTTGGTGATTGGCTTTGCAGGGTGTGGGCAGGGTGGCATCAGCATTACCCTGGTCCCACGGGAAACTTGAACCCCACATCCCTGCCCTGTGCCAGAAATGCTGCCAGACCAGTGTTAAATCTCAGCCCTTCATATCCTACGATATTGGGAAGGAGGCAGTGGGTTGTGGGTTTGAGAAACCTAAATAAAAACAAGCTGCACTGCACAGGAAAGGAGTTCCCTCATGTCCTGCAAACGTATTTTGTAGGGATAGGAATTTTTGTAAGTGTGAAGAAGATAAAAAGCTGAAATTTGGGTAATTTTAGCCCCGTGTTGTGACTCTTCCAGAGCAGAGCCCAGCTGGCAGCTGTGGGGCCAGGAGAGGCATTTCCCAGCCCCCATGAGTGATGCAAGCACATGTGGGGCATGGGCAGGGGCGCTTGTAAAAAGCAGACAGGGCTGGAGTTTCCACCTCTTTTATTAGAAATAAGACACATTCATTTTGTGCTCTGAAAACTGTACAGAAAAAAAAAAATAAAAAGAATTTTTGACGACCACGGAGAGGAAGGCATGGAAGGAGGGCAGGGCATGGGAAAACAGGATTAACCGGAGGAGCTGAGCAGAGAAAGTCGAATATCAACAGTTCTTAAACAAACATTTATCTCTGTAATTACATAACATCGTTAATGTCCTGCAAAGGCGGCTGCAGTGAATGGGTGAGCGGGGAAGGTTGGAGTGAAGAGGGCAGGCTCGGGTGGGCAGGGGAAGGGAAGGGAAGAAAAAAAAAAAAGAGAAAAGAATTAAAACACAGTAGAAAGATATCTGTATGCTAAAATTCATAATGTGTAATTATAATAATTACAATATCATACAACCCGGCATCTGAGGGAGGCCTTTGTGCTTTCCTGTTTCATAGAATAAGCTAAAACTGAACAATAATATCACAGTTTTATGAGTAACCACTTCCCTATTTTTAAACTATTTGGATTTATTAAAGTTTTCCTTTCCATCCTTCACATCCTGCAGTTCATGGCAAAGTAAATGCCACTGTCCTTGGAGATCACCCAGGTGGCCCAAAGGGAAGTCAAAGCAGAGATGTCACATCAAGAAACATCTCCCTGTGGGGGAAGCACAGCTGGGAGCAGCGATTGCTTTCCATCTTGTACCCATTGGTCATTTTTCCCTAAAAATGTGGGGTTTGGTTTTTTTTTTTTTTATTAGAAGGAGACCCAAGCACAGTAAGAACTCAGACCCTGCTCAAGCTTTGCTGCTGTCTGGCCCAATCTGGCCACTCACAACCAGAGGTTTGTCTCCATCCACCTCCAAAACTGGGAGAGTTGGTCCAAACATCAGCCAGTGCTGGGAATGATGAAAATAATAAAAATAATAAAGTCTGTGTGTGATGTCAGTGGTGTATTTTGCCAGTGGTAATTTTCTTAATGATAAAAGTATTGCACAGCACTCTTTGGGGTGAAATGCAGACACCTCATTTTTTTTTGTAAATAACCTTGAGAAATGTTTAATGACAAAAAAATTAAAATAGTTCTTATTTCTTCATGGTGAAATGAAAAGACTGCATTTTATGAGGAGATATGTCCTGCCCTCCTGATCAGCTTCACCTCTTCCTTCCTATATGACCACGAACCTGCTGCTGGCTCTGGGCAACGGGGAGAGCGGAGAAGAGCCCACGAGCAGAAAATAACCAAAACCCGAACTGAATAAAGCAAAACAAAACACTGCAAGCCAATGAAGGGGCTGTGTATTCCCACCATCCCAAACTTTCCACGGAGCAACTTGCCTTCCACCTTCAGCAGGTGGCATCCTCACCCCATGCCTGCGCAGTCCGACGGCACAGAAAGGCATTCGAAATGACAAGAGCCAAAGAAAAGAAAGGTCTCGGGTTTCAAGTTCTCTTTTTATTGAAGAAAAGAAAAGAAGAAGGAAAAAAATAGATTATTTTGTTTGTTTTTTTTGTCTGCTTGTTTCCAAGTGGACGTTATTCGTGTTGTCAGTTTGTCTCAATGTCCTAAGGCAACGTCTCTGTTTACCAATATCTCCAGGTACAGCGGCAGATGTGTCCTTCCCTCTTTCTCTCTCTCTCTGCCTTCCAGGGAGGGGCAGCTTGGAATAAATCTTGAGTCCGAAAGCAAGGACAAATAACAGAACAAAAAAAAAAAAAATAAAAAAAATAAAAGGACGAGGCCAAGAGGACCTTTGCAAGGCCCGTGCTGAGTTTATCTATTTAACAGTCAATGACACGACCTACATTCTTCTTGTTGGTCTTGTTGTCCACCACCTTCCACCCTCTCCCTGGAGATGGGGCGAGCAGGATTCGGAGATTTGGAGCTGGTCCTTTTCTCCCGTGCAGGAGTTCCACTGGGGAGGGACAAGAGGAGGAAGTCCCACCTCTCCTCTCCACCGGAGCCGCAGGTGATGCCACCACGTCCCCCTCCGCAGGGACCCGCTGCCAGGTCGTGGCGTGGCACCCAGGAGTGGCAATGTCCTCGTGGCCACTGCTTGGCGCGTCCCATCTCCTTCCTTCTTGGATGAGCTGGCGAGGGAGAGGCGGGGGGCGAGGGATGCCCCTCGAGGTGGGGTCTGCCCCAGCCAGGGCACATCCCAGCGAGGCTCCCGCAGGTGTCCCCAAACAACCCCGATCTTCTGGGCCCTCTGTGGTGGCTGCTGGCTGTCCTCGCACACCTCCCCGTGGCAGAGCTGGAACGCTCCTGGTGTGCGGCAGCGACCCGAGAGCGTCTGGGCAGGGCTTGTCCCCTGCAGCCCCTCCCCACCCTCTTCCTCCTCCTTCTCCTCCTCCTCCCCCTCGCTCTCCTCCAGGCTCACTCCTCCAGTCCTGCCTGGGAAAGCTCGTGTTGTCCTGAACCTACAGCTACGATACTCTATAAAGTAATATTCCCCCTCTCTGCTGAGAACAATACAAAAGTTACTCCATCTTACCAAAGGTTTCAAAAGAAACCAAACACTTCTCTTGCTCGGTTCCGATTTAATTTAATCATTTCTTTAAAACGTGGTTTTGTTTTGTTTGTTTCGTTTGTTTTCCGGAAAAAAAAAAAAGTCCTTTTTCTTCCCTTTCTGCTCAGACCTCTGTCTGAAGGTCAATAATGTCTTGTCCCACCAAGGGGATGGTGGCCCCTGTTTTCTCCCACTCTACAGTTTTTAGTTCTAGGGGAGACTGTGCCACAGGTTCCATGTCCTTTTTAACCCATGATGGTGGGGACTGGACTTTCCTGATGCCTTCCCAGGGTCTCTTGTTTGGTGTCTGCTGTTTCTCTTGCTGCAGGAGGAGGAAGGTGTAAGAAAGGAGAGAGAGAAAGAAAGAAAAGTTAGTACAAAATGCAAGAAATACCATGTTTTTACCTCCTCTTGTATCAACAAATCATTTTTTCTGTGCAGTTTCTCATCCAAAATAAAGCGGGGTATCAACGAAAATGACACTTGGTGCACAAACAGTCTATTTCAAGACAAAAATGTAGTTTTTCTTTCCACTGCCATCTCCATCACTTAATGCCTGGACAGTTCAGCTTTCAGCTGAGGTTTTTGCTACTGGAAAACTGAGCGTGATTTTAAGAATTTCAGATCTTTTTCTACTTCCACAGAGGTAGTGACAGGACAGGGGGGAATGGCTTTAAGACGAAGGAGGGTAGATTTAGATGGGATATTGGGAAGAAATTCTTCCCTGTGAGGGTAGTGAGGTCCTGGCACAGGTTGCCCAGAGAAGCTGTGGCTGCCCCATCCCTGGAAGTGTTCAAAGCCAGGTTGGATGGGGCTTGGAGCACCCTGGGATGGTGGAAAGCATCCCTGCCCATGGCAGGGGGTGGAATTGTTGGATCTTTAAGGTCTCTTCCAACCCAGTCCATGTATGAAATCCAGATTAGAATGAGGTCTTTCTGAACTGCCGTTGCATTTGATGCACGTTCCTTCTGCAGCACAGCTATTTATGGACTCTTTAATTGCAGCAAAACCCGCTCCCTGTTCTGCCAGGGAACCAAACCCGTGCTCAGCTCTCAGGCTGAGAACATTTCCATCAACTCCACACCAAGCCTTGGAGGCTTTATCGACCCAGTCTCCCGCCAGCATCCCGCCATGGATATTGATCCAGAAAATCTCTTTCCATGTTTCTGCTGACAGGCACCAAGACAAGGCTCTGGGGAGGGCTGAGGGGCTGGAAAATGGGTGTGATCCTCAGCAGGTAGCGAAAGGAAAGGTTTTAAATGAGTTGTTCCACTCAACTTCTCCCCTCCAAGCACCAGTGATGCTTTTCACAGTTAATTATCCCACAAAACCGCTCCAGCACTGGGCAAGGAAAGGCTTCCCTGGATGTGGCAGAGCCCTTCTGAGCCACCTGCCAAAGGAGAAGTGGGAAGGGTGGGAGGAAAGAAGCTTGTGGAGGATGACAACGAGGAAGGAAAAGCCCGGGGAGAAGGTGAGGAGCCAGACATGCAGGGGACACGCAGCCCAGGACATGTCACAGCTCGATGCTGTCACCAGAATTACTGACTGAGGGGAGATGAAGCCACACGGAGACTGTGGGGTCACTCCAGGATGCTGCCGAGAGCGTTGGAGCTCTGTAGGAAACCTCAATTCCCATCTGCTGCAGGCTCATCCAGCAGCCTCAGCTTCCCATTTTGTCCTTCCCTGAGACATTTTTGTCAGGCTGTTGTTCGTCCCAGCTCCACACTGCAGTGCTGACAGGAAAACTGCTGTGGAATTATCCCTACAAGGGCAGCTTTCATTGGATCACCCAAGCCACGGATTCTGCTTGTCCAAACTTAAACATAAAAATAAGATGTGCTTGAAGTTGGTCCTGCACCTCAAAACTCCCAGGGAGAAGGCTCTGGGTGAGAGCATTTGGTGTTAGAGGGTGGTGAATGCTCAAACCAAGTAAACACCTCAAAGTGAAGTGAAATCATTCTGAAATGATTTTCATTCAAAGGGAGAAAAATAAGTTTTTAAGTCCTTTTAAAGAGAACCATTGTTTGGGGTTTTCTAAAATGAGGTTTTGTAAAAGTATTGCTCAGAAGAATGCAAAACACTCAATTTCTTGAAATCTGTGGCTGAGGTTTTCATTAAACTCTACAATACAGAGCCTTCCTTATGCTGCTGGTGTTATTCTTACTTTATTCCATGATATAACACGACACTGATTAATACTAACAGGGCAGAAAAAGTGATAAAATTCGTGACTTATTCCATTATCTTTTTTGGAACTTATTTAAAAACTGCTGCAACTGAAAACTGGAACCTATTTAACTCTTGTGTGATTCTTAATGAGACAAGCTGAAAGATTCCTGAAGGGAAATTTCCACCTACAGTGTTTTTTGGAGACCATCAGTCTGCTTGAAAAGATGCAGCAGGAAGGAAAAGCACAAATAGAGCACAAATAGGAATGAAATTAAGATTCCCAAAAGGTGAAGAAAAACAACCTTGGTCAGGACAGATTTTTTTTCAATGAAAAACATTTTGTTTTCTCCCACAACTGCTGTAATGCCACGAGTTTTCAAAGCTGCTGATGTCCACAGCTGTATTAGAGGGCAGCACAAGTGATCTTATGCATGAAGTTCATAAATAATTCGATGTTTCCCCTCAAACAAAAGCCCTTTTTTTGATGGCATTATTTATGGCCACCTTCAGCATCAGGTTCTATTCCCAGCCAATTTTTGTTTAAGAGTCTCTCTCCATCTGCCACACTCCTGACCTTCAGCCTCTCCTTCACGCTGGGAGGATGCTCCCAGATCTGATCGTGCACCCTGAACGTGACCAGCAAACCTCAGAGCCCTCTTTGTCATGGGCTAGTGAGCAAGAGCAGCTGCAAATCCATGGAGGGAACAGAAATTGAGAAGAAGAAAAAAAAAAAACCCAAATCAAACAATGATGAGCTCACATCTACAGCAGTGGCCTCTGCTCAGCCCTGTCACTGCGGAGCAACACCGAAGGGTGACAATAACTATTCAAAACCGAGACATTGGGTTTCGTGAGTCGTTGAGGAGAGAAAAATTAAGAAAGGAAGAGAGAACGAGGTGGGAAATATTTTTATGGCAGTGCACAGCTCCATTCTGCACCTGCATATGGAATATTGTGGGCACTCCATGAGCTTCCTGAGAGAAGGATAAAGGGAAAATGATCAATGTGGCCGGTTTCCAGCCACGGCTAAAGTTGTGGAGAATGTTCTGTGGGAGAAAAGATTACAGATTTCCACCTTTAGGCCTTAAAAAAGATTGTGGTTGGATGTGGAAGAGGTCTGTGAAGCTCTTAGAGGTTTGTGGATGGTAGGAATGGACACTGAGGGTGGGGATTGGGATCATCTCTTCCACCACAGGAACTCCAGACCACCAAGGAGTGAACCCCGGGAGCTGGTTCTGCCCACAGGGCCCAGCAGACCTCCAGACCACTTTTCCACAGCTCTATGTTCATCCTGAGAACTTCCAAACTCATAAAAAGTACCTGAAAACTCAAAAAAGCAGCACCCATTCTGTGCTATGCAGTGAAGTGACACCACTCTGCTTCGAGGGGTCTCTGAGCACAAATTCCTGCAGTTCTGGGGATCTTTTTGAAGATGCACCACCACAGGCTGGTCCTTTTATTTTTCTAAGCTTCTTTTCGCTCTGCCATGGAGAGGAGGCAGAAACTGCCCTTGGAATGGTGGTTGCCATCCTCTTTATCAGTGTGATGTGTTATCTACCTGTGACTGTGGCCAACTTAGTGACTCCAAAGGTGTTTATTTGCACTTAGAAGATGAAAAAGAGCTCTGAGAAATGCAGAAATGAAGAAGGGCGACTTGCTTTTAGTTTTCCATTTCTCAGGAAAGAATCAAACTTCTCTGGTGATGCAGTGAGGGAGGGGCTGGCTCAGGGGTGGCTGCAGAACGACTGGGTGCCCACTGGGATCTCTGAGCAGGTTAATCAGCCTGGCAGAGCTCTGGGAAGGATGCTGGGAGACAAAAGAAAATCTCCTCTTGGCACAGGACACCCTGGGAATTGGTAGCAGGCTCCTGGGAACAGCTCCCCTTTCCTTTCCGTCCATATGGAAAAAAGTTTTTATGGGGCCTTGGCCACTTGAGCAGCGCACAGAAACAGGCCCTGGGATCGCGCCCCAACCCTGGGATTTTCCTCCAGCTCCACTCTGGGGTCTTAGCAATCCTTGCAGGCAGGAGGGAAAACTGAGCTGTGCATAGAAAAGAAAGAGAAAAAAAAAAAACCCGGAGAGAGGGATGTGCAATCCGGCTGGAAAAGGCGCCGGGGCTGGCCCGGGGCCTGGCGCCTCGGAGACAGCCAGGGCAGGCCCCAGACAGGGGCTGAAAGCACCAGGGCTGCTCTGCCAGTGACTGTCCCAGGGACAGAGCCATCACTCTGGCCTGACAAAGCCCAGCGGCTTCTGGGGAGGAGGGAAATGTTTATCAGTCCCTGCCTGGTGCCAGGATGGTGGAGGAAAAAAAAAATGGGTGGGAAAGGAGGGAGCACCCAGACTCAGAGCTGGGGAAAAACCAGCTCCAAGCTGGAGGTGTTCATCATCCTGGTGGCATTGGGAGTCTCCTTCATTCAGGCCTGACTTTCGTTTTAGCTGCACGTTTTTAAGGTGGAGGGAGGGGTTTTGGGGTAAAGGGTATTTAGGATGCAGTGCCAACAAAACCCCCGAAACTCTGACGGAGGCAGAGGTGAAGTGCATTGGGATAATCCACACATCCTTCTGCTAAGGCTGGCCCTGGCAGGCTGCAGTCACCTGTGCTGGACTCGTGGTGGGTACGGGAAGGTGACGGTGGTGGGTCCCTACCCTGGGACTTCACAGAATCATCATAAAATCACAACATGGTTTGGAAGGGACCTTAAAAATCATCTCGTTCCACTCCCTGCCATGGGCAGGGATACCTTCCACTATTCCAGGTTGCTCCAAGTTGTTCAACCTGGCCTTGGACACTTCCAGGGATGGGGCAGCCACAGCTTCTCTGGGCAACCTGTGCCAGGGCCTCGCCTCCCTCACAGGGAGCAATTCCTTCCCAATATCCAATCCAGCCCTGTCCCCGTCAATGTGAAACCATTCCCCCTTCCCTGTCACTCCATCCCTTGCCCAAAGTCCCTCTGCAGCTCTCCTGGAGCCCCTTTAAGCACTGTGAGGGGCTCTAAGGTCTCCCTGAAACCTTCTCTTCTCCAAGCTCAACAATCCCAATTCTCTCTTTGCTCACAGCAGAGCTGCTCCATCCTCTGATTATCCTGGTGCCTCCTCTGGATTCGTTCCAACAGCTCCATGTGTCTCCCGTGCTGGGACCCCTGAACTGGACAAAAGGTTCCAGGTGGGGTCTGACCAGAGTAGAATTTCCTCCCTCGCCCTCCACACTTTCCTGTGCTGCCTCCAGGGGTCCAGGCTGGCTTCATCCACAGCTCCTGTATCCCAGTGCAACCCTTTTCCCTCAGAGCAGCATAAATACAGCCCAGGACTCTGCTCTGAGGAACAGCTTGGATTTCCCGCTTCAGCCAAAGCCCATGAACCGCTCAGGCTGCTCAAGCTGCACCTCCCTGTGTTTGTTTCGTGGGGTTTTTGTTGGTTTCCATTTTTTTAACACCCAATTTTTATGGTTACCCCAAATAACCTGAGTTGCAATTCAGGGCTTTCCACTGAGCGCTCGGTGATAACTCCCCTGGAACCAGCTACTCCCACGCTGTTTTCCCTGCCTCTGGTGTCAGCTTGAAGGATATTTCCTGACCCAAATGGTCTCTCCCCATGACACTGATGACTGTAGGACCAGGATGAAGTTATTCAGAGCGTAGAGCAGGGAATTGGGAAGATAAATGTGGCTCACGCTCATCTAATCCATCTTCAGATCAATGTCGATGAAAAGTGATTAGAAAATGGGAAAGCTGTCTTGTTTCTTTAGAGAATGATAAATTTTCCTTTCCTTCTCAGAAACAAGTAGCTGCAGTTCTTTCGTTTTATGCTACTGAACCACAAAGATTATGCTTTTTATTTTTTTTTTAATTTTCCTTTAGGAGAAAAGCAAAATAAAAAGAAGTGGCTGGCTTTGTTCAGAATTTCATTAAATTAAGTTGGAAAAAGAAAAAGTAGAAATAATTTGTGGTTTTAACTTGGAAATCAGTTAGGAAACCTGAAACACTCAGCATTTGCTGGGCTATAAAAATTTGTCTTCTGCTTCTGTGTTCCCTGAAGTTCATCCATCCTGAAGGGGTGGCTGTGAGACAAAATCTGGCGAGGCCACACAGCTGAAGGTGAACAGGCTCTGGATCAAGGAGGTCTTTTAGTGACTCCTGAAAAGCCTGAAGGCTGCACTGAACACCTGTGGTCCCACCAGCAGGAGGAGCAGGCTGTTTTCCAGAGCATCCTTGCTGTTAATCCAGCTGGTCCAATCCCAATCTTTTTTGGGACAATACTTACGGTCTGTGAAGAGCCCACCTGTAAGACAGGGAGGACTAAATTCCCTAAAAATCTGAAAACTCTCAAGGCTGCCCTGGGCCTCATGGAACCACCTCGATGTTCAGGAGGAGACCAAGGGCGTGATTTTTTATAGAGTCTTTTATTTAGACCCTATAAAGAATTATTCAGACTTTAGAGTATAAAAAACCAGGAGTTTCCATGTGCTGGTGGCACTGCCTCGTGTTGGAGCAGAGGATTCAGGGAACAGGATGTTTCTCTGGGACAAATTTTGTCCCCTAATTCTTGGTCCTAATTCTGTCCCCTCATTCTAAAAAGTGCTGGATGATCTGCAGGAGGAGGTGAGCTTGTGATTGATGGTGGATTTGGATACCTGGGAGCTGGCAGATGGTTTATGGCTGACTGAACGAAGATTTGACGTCACTTTCATAACAGAATTTATTGCGGTAATTACCGGGCTTTATGCAGAGCTCCTCCCTGTAAAAGCTGCACTAATTGGTCTGTAAAAATTTGCCTTTGAGCAGTGCAGAGAGGATTAAAGACGTGGCACAGAGACATCCTTCCCAACAGTGGAGCTATCCTTGCAGAGGGACACCCAGCCAGCAGCGTCCCAACTTTCCAATTCCTGCAGCAGAGCACACCAGGGAGACACAGCCCTGCCTGGGCACCAGCTGCAATATTGATCAATATTCATAAAGTCATTGAGTTATAGAATCAGGGAATGTTTGGGATGGAAGGGACCTTAAAGACCATTTCATTCCACCCCTCTGCCATGGGCAGGGACACCTTCCACTATCCCAGGTTGCTCCAAGCCCTGTCCAACCTGGCCTTGGATGCTTCCATAGATGGGGCAGCCACAGCTTCTCTGGGTCTCTCCACCCTCACAGGGAAGAATTTGTTCCCAATATCCAATCTAAACCTGCTCTCTGTCATCTTAAAATCCTTTGCCCTTGTCCTGTGACTCCATGCCCACTCTGCCCACAAGGCACGTGCTGGTGGAATGGGCAAATGTCCAAATGTCCAAAGAGGGAAGCTAAGAACAACCTCATCGTGAGAAAAGAAAGTGAGGAATCAAGACAGAAACACTGTCCAGAAGGAAATAAGGAAAAGTTGTAGAAAGGCAGAAAGAGTTTAATACTTTTTTAAAATGGGATTTGGAGCAGGTGCCTTTCAGGATCAACAGAGATTTTGGATGGGATTTGAGAGTTGTGTTTTTTCCCAGAGAAGCTGTGGCTGCCCCATCCCTGGGAGTGTCTGAAGCCAGGTTGGATGGGGCTTGGAGCAACCTGGGACAGTGGAAGGTGTCCCTGCCCATAGGAGGGGGGTGGAATGAGATGATCTTTAAGGTCCCTTCCAACCCAAACCATTCTGGGATTCTGTGAGTTACAAACTGAGCCCAGATCCTGCAGGTGAGCTGCAGGACAGGAGCCAAAGCAGAACCATTCCAGCTGCAGGGAGCTGAATGTTGCAGGGGGTTAATTAACAAGCAGGAGAAAATCCAAGGAATTGGCAGAGCTCTGTCCAGTGCTGACCTCAGCACAAGCAAAAATGAATGCAAAGTTTAAAATGAATGCAAAGCCAGCAAAAAGGGATGTGGATGTGATCCTAACTTCTCTAACGGAGCTGGATCAAAAGATTCCTGCTGAGGGGGAAGGCAGGAGCATCCATTGCTATCAAAGTGTAGGAGAAGCAAAACCTCAGCTTTTTCAAAAGCCTGCAAAACCACAGACCCCTCTCAGTGTCCAGCCCAAACCCTGGAATTTCTTTAGCAATTCACTCCCAGGGAGCTGCAGCACTGGAGATGTTAAACCCCAGGAATACACATCTGCACAGGAAAAACTCTTCCTGTGTAGTACAAAGAAGCTGGAGAAAAACCACTACCCTGCTTTAATGTGGAGAACTCTCAGCTACAGGAATTCAGACCCGGATAACTCCATGTATTTAGGAGGAAACAGGGGAAGAAATTACGTGGTGGAGCCTGCAGTCTGCCAGGCAAAGGTCAGGCTTTGAAAGGGAGAAACAAACCTGCAGCAAGGGTTTCCAACAATGGGATTTTTTTTTTTTTTTGGTAGCAATTGGGGAGGTAAAGAAGGAGTCAAAGTGATGGGAGTGATTAGGAAGGAAGAGCTCTGCTGTCTGAGGCAGTACCAAGCCAACATTCCAAAATTCCATTTGGGCAGCAAAATATCCCTTCTATAAAGAGAGATTTATAATCCAGGTGGGAGCCACTCACTGCTTACTGCAACCTTAAAAACGAGGGTTTGGTGCATCCTGGACACCAAGAGAGCTTTAAATTTGAATCAGGACGCCTGGTGGGGGTGGCTGGGTATTCTGATGCAAATCCTGCTGTGGTTGTCTCCAAGTCTTTGGTTCCCCTCGTGCTTCCTGGTTGCAAATCAGCTGCCAGGGGGATAAATATTCAACACACACACACAGCTCAGTCAGTTTTCTGCTCAGGGGCTACACCAGCTTCCAGTTTGGTCTGGGATTAAATGGAAGTGCAACCGTGTGAAACCTCCACGGGTATGGGAGGGGGGTGAGCACAGCAAACCAGCTGCTCCTGAGGTGCTGGTTTTGGATTCTTTGGTCTCTTCAGGTGGAGGGAGAAAAATCAATCTCAAAAATTCCAGCAAAACAGGAGTAAAAAAGTCCTGCCTACCACCCCAAAACTTCCTTCTGAGTCAGGAAAAAAACCAATTCCACCTTGCTTGCCTCACCTGAAGTTGAAGACTGTGAGGTTAAAAAAATTTGCCACGGAATATCCAGAGCTGGAAGGGACCTGCCAGGATCACGGGAAGGTCATGGAGAGATCCACCAGTGCATTAAAAACCTGACTTTTCAACTTGGCAGTCATCAGATCTTGCTGGATGTCATTTTGGTCCTATCTTAATTCCCTAGCATGGAAAAATTAACTTTGGAAAAAAGTGTCTACATCCCTGCTTAGGCCATACAGCCACAAATCGCAGAATCCCAGAATGGTTTGTGTTGGAAGGGATCTTCAAGATCATCTCATTCCACCCCCTGGCCATGGGCAGGGACACCTTCCACTATCCCAGGCTGCTCCAAGCCCCGTCCAACCTGGCCTTGGACACTTCCAGGGATGGGACATCCAAAGCTCCTCTGGACAATCTGTGTCAGGGCCTCACGGGGATGAATTTTTTCCCAATATCCCATCAAAATCTCCCTCCTTCAGCTCAAAGCCATTTTGAATGTGACCACCTTTCTCTGCTGCAGGGAAGAGATGGCCAAGGCTTGAACACCACCTGGATGTGTGGTCCTGTGTGTTTTTAACATGGACAACGTGATTTTAATCAGGAATAGTTGAAATTGCTTCCAGTGGGAGCATTTTCTAATTGAGGTACAGCCACAAGGAACTACGTGTCACATGGAATAGATTTTATGTAATAAACTGGGAAAGAAAACAGGGAAAAAAATCCACGTTTATTCCCCAAGGAAGGGCAATTCTTTATTATTGTACTCAACTTAGTCCAGCATTAGGAACGTGCCTTGGTTTCCAGCAAAATAACTGCAGTGAAACAGTAACTGTGGCCAGTGCCACATTCCTGGGAATGCCTGGAATATGAGCAAGATTCTGACCTGCCTGGCATTCCAGGCAGTATCCTGTTCCTATAACTGCCTACCTCTGACACACCAGCCCCACTCATTAGGGAGCTGATGGCAGTGGGGACACCCCAATCCCAGCAGGATGTGGGTTAGGTCTCCTCAACCACGGGTTGATGGAAAAGCAGAACTCATCCCCAAACCTGTCTCCACTTAAAATTCCCTAAAACTCCCTGGAAGGAGGTTGTATCCAGTCTCTTTTCCCAAGTGACTGAGCAAGAGGAAATGTCCTCAAGTTGTGTTGGGGGAGGTTTAGGTTGGATATAAGGAAAAACTTTAATCACAAAATCAAGAAATTTTTTATTTCTTCACTGAACGGGTTGTCAAGAGAGATGGGATATGGGATATTGGATACTGGAACAGGTGCCCAGGGCAGTGGTGGAGTCACATCCTGGGAGGAATTTTTGGCTGTGGCACTTGGCGACACGGTTTAGCGCTGGGTTAATGGTTGGACTCGATGATTTTAGAGGTCTTTTTCAACCTCAGTGATTCTGTGAGTCCCTGACTGCTTCCAGCTCTGCCAGTAACAACTCTGGGACAGCGAGCAAAGGACATTTTTCAAGTGTACACAGCACTAACACTTATCCCAAGTTTCCATGTCTCAGGACACTTAAAAAGGAGGAACACATGTGCTTGTACAAACCTTTGTGTCTTGGCTGCAAACCCCTTAAAAAGGGGTTTATAAAAACCATATTTTACCACTGAAGCTGGAGAAATTCTCAGCAGTAAATAAATGTGATGGTTGAATTTTCAACCCCTTTTTCCTGAAGAGACAGAAAATCTGTTTCTTCACCCCATTCTTCTGTTGGTGTTTCCTTAAAATCTGATAATTTGGAAGTTCATGTGAAAGGAGCTGTGTTTAGTGTGACAGGGTGAGTGCACTGCAGTACAGTGGGGATGGAATTTACATTAAAATCCCTAAAAAACTGATCCCTAGCAATGGCCAGCACCACTCCCAGGAATCCCCACAGGATGCCTGTCCCGTGCAGACATTAATTCCAGTTTCATCAGCACTTTTCTGACCTTGGAGGTGAGGGAGGAACAGCAAGATGAGGACAAGCATCGTACCCTGGAAAGGACTGAGGACAATGGGACATTCTGCCAGGAGAGGCTGGGAAAATGCCAGGCTTGGAGAGAGCCTTGGGAGCTTGACTTTGTGGTTGTTTGTTTAAAAGGGAAATCAGGGAGAGCAGCAATGCAAGCAGATGGAGCAGACCCTGGAAATATCCCTTCTGCTCTGGGATGAGGAAGGGTTCAGGGGTATCCCAGGATCCTGATGACCTTGGTCACGCCCACAAGGAAAGGAGCTTTCTGCTGGGGAAGGGATGTGTTTGGATTCATGTCATGGAAGGGGTTGGGATAGATCCAGGATGCTCTTCAATGCAAATGAAAGCCAGACTTAGGCTAAGGTTTGTTTTATCACTGCCACCAGAAGAGACACTCCATCGTTTTATAACCTAAACACACAAAAAAGAGAAAACATCCCTTTGTTGTTCCTTTAATCCCTGTTATCTGCTCTTTGCCTTCTCAGGGCGAGCTGAAGATGGGCCCTGAGTTCCAGGGGGGGGTCCCCAGCAGCAAATGGTAGAAAAAGGGGTGGGAAAAAACCTATTTATTTGACTTTATACTGCTTTGGATGTTTTTTAAACCAATACCCACTCCTGATGTGCCAATCCTGATCTTCACAAGCTCCCCCTCTCCCGTTACATCCGAGGGAAAAATCCCAACTTGAAAAAGGTTCAGTCAATATGCAAAAGCCACCTTCAGAGCCTCCTTCAGCACTCAAAGCTCTTTGATGCTGACAGCGGCAACTTGAATTCTACACAGATGCATCTCTGAAATGCTAAAACCTTCCCAATCTATAAACCCCTCCTGCAAACAGCCCACAGATTAGCTTTTACATGGGATTTAAGCTTTTTTTTTTTTTTTTTGGGGTTTACAGCTGTGTCATACTGAAATAATTGCAAAAAAAAAAACCAAAACCAAAACCAACCCAGAGAGGTGACACTGAGTGAGACACTTTGGGATTCTGGGCCAGGGCAGGGTTCTTTGATCTGAACCTTTTAGATCCACTGCCCCTCTCACTCTGTTACATCAGACAGCCCATAGTAACACCTTCCCACATGCAATAGAAGTAGGATTTGCTGGGATACCGACCCTGGAGCTCAGCAATGCTCTGAGGTCAGAACACAGTCCAAAGGCTCTGCAGTGCTCTGCTCCCCCCCAAAAAACCCCAAACCTCTGGTTCAATCGCCCTCTGTGCTCTGCTCTTGCCTCCAAGGGCGTCCTGTCAAAATAAGCCCCACCAGTGCCACATTGGCCACATTGCAGGGGGTGCTGCATCCAGGATCTGCCTTAGGATCATGGAATCATTCAGGTTGGAAAAGACCTCCAAGGTCACTGATCCAACCATTGACCCAGCACTGCCAAGGCCACCACTAAACCACGTCTCCAAGCGTCACATCCACATGGTTTTTTAACACTAGCAGGGATGGGGATTCCACCACTTCCCTGGGAAGCCTCTTCCAGTGCTTGGCCACCTTTTCAGTGAAGAAATTTTTCCAAATATCCAACTTGAACCTCTGCTGGTGCAACTGGAGCTCCTTCCTCTCGTTCTATCACATTTTACCTGTGAGAAGAGCCCGACCCTGACCTGGCTGCACCCTCCTGTCAGGGAGTTGCAGAGAGTGAGAAGGTCCCTCCTGATCCTCCTTTTCTCCAGGCTGAGCCCCTCCAGCTCCCTCAGACCCTCATCAGACTCGTGCTCCAGAACCTTCCCCGTCTCTGCTGCCCTTGTCTCCCCATCCCCTCAATGTCTTTCTTGCTGTGAGGGACTTTGATTACAAATCACCAAGGATTGTTATAATTATCTCTCCTTGCCTCTCTCCTGAGTGCAGGCAACCCCAAATTTAATTTCTTACTGCCAGCCTGGCTCTGCCACTTGTTTTTCCCTTCAGCTGGAGCTGACAGAATTCCTTGCATCCTTTCAGTCCTTGCCCAGCTGGCTGAGACATGTGGAAGGTGCCATCTGCCTGCTCTTGCTTATTTTATTATCTACAACACTTATTACAGAGGCTCCTGATGGCTGTTTCCAGTCCCAGATCTCTGCCCCTCTGAAAGGTCCTTCCCTAAGTCTGTCTCTTTCAAAGTCCCCTTTTCCCTGGAACTTTGCTCCTTTTGAGGAAAACCCTATCACAGGATCACAGAATGGTTTGGGTTAGAAAAGACTACAAAAATCATCCAGTTCCAACCCCCTGCCCTGAGCAAGGACACCTTTCATGAGACCAGGCTGCTCCAAGCCACATCCAACCCGGCCTTGGACACTTCCAGGGATGGGACAGTCACAGCTTCTCTGGGTGACCTGTGCCAGGCTCAGCACCCTCACAGGGAAAGATTTATTCCCAATATCCCATCTAAACCTATTCCCTTTCAGGTTAAAGCCCTTGCCCCTTGTTGGTTGTCACTACACAACCTTGTCAAAGTCCCTCTCCAGCTCCTGTAGGGACTGAAAGGCCACAATAAGCTCAGCTTGGAGCCTTCTCTTCTCCAGGCTGAACAATCCCAAGTTCCTCAGCCTTTCCTCATAGGAGAGGTGCTCCAGACCTCCAAGCATCTTCAATCCCACTGCTGTGGCCATCCTAAATATCCCATCACTGCCACTTTGGCCTCTGCCTCAGCCCCACAAGGGAGGAGAGATGCTTCCCCTCTTTCTGCCCTCTCCACTTTCCACCCAGATTTCCTTCTGGTTGATCCAATTTCCAGTTCCTACCCAGGAGTGGATGAGTAAGGCACAAAGGGATGATCTGGAAGGGAATGCCAGGAACAGACACAGGGAAGACAACACCATGGATGACATGAGGACAAACATCCTCCTCCTGGGCTGCTGTGTGCTGCACGTTTGTTGCAACATGTATGGATAGAAAAGCAAGGAAAAGTGTTCGGGGAGTGCTCCTCAACTTTCCTGCTGTTTCCCCTGCTCCTGCTGGCACCAGAGGGTTTCTGGAAGTGTCTGACTAACCTTGCTGTCCGTTGTTGGAGACTCCTTCTCCTTCTCTGCGTGCTGGAGTTTTCTGTTCAGGTCCTGGAACATGTCTTGGTGACGTTTCCTTGTGTGCATGATTTTCTGGAGCAAACACAGAGGGCCACAGGTCAGCAAACCCCGTTCATCAGGAACACATCCTCCCCCCAGAGTTACATCATTAAATCCCAGCTCTGTCTCCCTGCAGGTGCCTAAAACACCTTCAGCATTTCCTGAGGACCCAGTGCAGCACTGCCTTTATTTTCAAGGTGAGATGGTGGGAGAAAGTGGAAAACACTAATTTTTGACCTCAAAAAAACCCCTACACTTGCAACAATCAAATTTTTGTGCTTCAGAATTTGAGCTTGACTGTCATGTCCTAGGAAGGTTTGCTGCCCTTCTTTAACTGATACCTGACCCCACGCCCAGCCTCTCCTCAGGCTGTCACCTCTGTAAATCTGTTCAGAGCTCACCCAAACATGTGGAATTTGGGTAACTTAATCAGAAACTGTTCCACAATCACATTTTCTTTTTAATTTGACCCGTCTGCATTTCACTTCTACCTTCTGCTGCCCAGAAGGAGAGAAAGGACAATTTCTAGAAGGACTTCACTCTGCATGTATGAGCAGGTTGAATATGGATTTCCTGAGCTCTGCCAAGGGCTAGATAATTGGAGAGGGTGGCTCAAAACATTTGGGGACAACATTCAGAAAGGGATGTACTCACCTCAAAATCTAACTCTGCGTACCGGGATTTCCGCCTCTGGGTGTTCGGGAGAGAAAGAGATGGGTGAAGGTTAGTGAGGGGTTAAAACAGGGAGAATCCTTCTCCTTTTCCTTCTTTCTACACCTGCAACGTGCTCCTCTGGCTCTTCATGATGGCAAGTGCCAAATGTTTGGCATTACTGAATCATGGAATGGTTTGGATTGGCAGGGACCTTAGAGGTCATCCAGTTCCAACCTCCTGCCATGGGCAGGGACACCTTCCACTAGACCTGGTTGCTCCAAGCCCTGTCCAGCCTGGATCACTGGGGTTTTCTCATCTGTACCATGACTGAAACCACCAAAATGGGAAATAGGGCAGAGGATGTAAAGCAGAAAAGCTAAGACACGCCACATGCCTGGAATTAAAATCACCAATCTTTGACAAATTAACTATTTTTTTTTTGACTTTGCAGCACCTGTAGGGCTAAAGACAACTGATCCAGCAATGGAATGTGTCTGTGGAAGCTGTGACATCACATTCCGAAGTACGATCACATGCCAGCGGTCCCTCATGGTAACATGACCCTGGCATCGCATCCTGTGCTGCATTTTTCCTAAAGTTCCTCTTGTCAACCCCCCGGAGCGGATGAATTGAGGGCAAAACACCACCCTGGGCTGGGAAAAACGCAGCAATTCCCACGCTCACCTCCAGGGAGCTCATGGAGAGGGTGGAGACGGTCTCGCTCTTGGACACCACGCCCGAGTTCCCTGAGTCACCCGTGTCACACAGGCTGTTGGGAATCTGTGACTCATTGGAGATGTTCTGTGGAGCCAGCTGCTGCTGCTGCTGGATCATGGAGGAGCCCTGCACCTCGCTGCACGCCACGGCCACCGGCTCCCGCGGCGGGCTCTTGACCACGAAGCCAGGGTCGGTGGCCATGCTGAGGTGGATGAGCCGTGTCTGAGGCATCTGGTCGATGTTGATGCTGTATTTGCTCTCATCTTTGGGTTTGGCCCTCAGGGTGGACGTGTTGGTGGGCAGGATCACGTAGCTGGTGTCCAGGGTCTGCTCCTGTGCCCGGGAGAGCTCCGAGTCCAACTTCTTGAAGATGTCCCCGTCGCAGATGTAGATGGATTTCGGCGGCTGGTTCTTGTCCTTCTTCAGGGTGAGGGAGTGGTTGCTGAACTCGTTCAGGTTGATGGCCCCCAGGTAGTGTGGGGAGCCCTGGAGGTGCATCTTGGAGACATTGGCTGGAAGACTGTTGAAGTTGGACGACCCTTTCTGGTGGTTGAGTTTCAGTTTCTCTTCGTCGGGCAGCGACGGGCGCTTCAGGGTCCCTGTGATGGTCGAGGTTCTGCACGCGGTGATGTCTTTGTTCAGCACTGGGGAGACAGAGAAGTGTCCTCAGCACCTCACCTGGGGTTTTGTTCACACATCCAGACACCTCCCACAGTCACTCCCCGCCAGCACCTCTCCCAACGAGGCACAACAGAGTTTAACATTATTTATGTTTTTAAAATCCAGCATACTGAAGGCAAAAGTAAAGCTAGGGAGGAAAAAAAATTCCTTATTTTGAGATAGTTCTCTGTGATGTGAATTTTCCAACACAACCGTGGCCAGAAGTCCCATCTAGGCCAACAATACCTTGAAAAACAAAGACATTTTTAGATATTTAATACATCTAGTATATGCATGTATATATGAAATCTACATATTATTAACCTGTGGAGTAGAATTCTTCAAAATAAAAGGTTGCTTTCATGTAAAAAAATTATTTTGATTCAGAAAATTGCTGACATACAACATTATCAATGATTCCTACAATCATAAAAATCATCAAATGGCCTGGGCTGGAAGAGACCTTAAACGATCGTTGAGTTCCAGACTCCTTCAAATTTAATTTTTTCTTAATTAAGTTACTGAAATACTTCAGGATGCTCTTTTCCCTTAACAGTTACAGTGTTAATAAATTGGTATTTTGAAATACACCATATTTTGTTATGAATTTCAGACTGCTCTCCAAAAAAATCTTACATTCCAGTAATCATGGCAAGGCTTTGTGAGAGCTCATTATTTAGCAATTTTTAATTCCTCTTTAGGAAAGCAAGTGGTGACAGGAATATCCCTTAAAAAAAGAGGAAACATTTATGAACATGTCATAAAGGACATTTGGACACTCATTCCCACACAACACCCTCCACGAAAAGACATCTGCCCCTTTTCCAGGCATAATGTTCTATTGCTCAGCTGGTTTCAGGCTGCAAGGAAGACTTTAGGAAAATAATGACGTCAACCCTGATGTCTCCATGGATGGAAAATCAGAAAATCGTGGAAATCACACTGTGGGGCAGGGACAAAGTGTTGTGGGGGCTACTTACCCATGATTTCAGCACAGGAAAAGAGAAATAAATGCATGTTCCCCTTTCACCCATCTCAGGAAGAAATAAGAGAAAGGTAAATTGATTTTTTTTTGGACCAGAGAGAAGAATTTTTGGGGTAACCTGACGTTATTCAGCTGCTCCACCTGGAACAGACGTGGGCATCCCATGGCACTGAGGACTCACTGATTTTCCAGAGGGCATGAGGGAAGATCAAAGCTCCCCTCAAAGATTACAGAGCAGGCAAGGCAGGATGAGCAGGGCACCAAGGAGAACAAAAAGAATTTGTAAAAAGCTTTAAAAACTAAAAACTCTGGGTGCAACCATGGCAGCCACCATTGTCTTGGCATTGCTGTGATAAATCAAAGCAAGTCAAAGCCTTCCCTTGGGTGTCCCAGCAAAGTTCATTGATCCAGGCTCTCTCCATGCTCACATCAGCTGCAGGAAGAGGTTGGAGAGGTTTTCACTTGGCAAACTCCAAGCATGGAGCAGAGCAAGCCTTCAACACCGAGCCCTGGACCAAATCCTACAGGGGATCCACGTGAGGGGGTTTTGAGTGGTGTCAGCCACATCTCCAACCCATCACAGCAGGGGAGATGGTGCCTCCAGGAGAAATGATGGCCAGAAACCTCTGGACAGGCTCCTGGTTTTTACTTTTCCATGAGCAGAGTGCATGGGATGATGCACCACTCCAAAAGGTCTCTGAAATGGGGTTTATTATCAACTACTTATCTTGGCACAATCTAATAGCACTTTAAGAGAGCAGGAGAATCTCTCCAGGCAGACAAAAAACACACAAATTGTAGAGCTGGGTGCTGGCAAAGGAGGGGGAGCTCAGGCTGTTGGCAAGCTGCTGATCCAGGGGCTCCTGCCCTGAAGGCTGAAACAAATCAGCTCCTTCCCTTCCTCTGGGAAACTCAATTTGGGATTAAGAGGTGTAGTGGTAAATCCTGAAAGGCTCCTTTAAAGCAGGAATCTGGGCTCTGCTGTGGTTTCGAGCTGCCTCTGTGCCTGGTGAATGTTCACCGAGCATCCCCTCGAGTCAGACATGGCCTCACACACACGTTTTCCACACGTGATTTCTTGGGACTGAGATATTTGATGTCAAAAGAGAAGGAGGGAGACAAATGAGAAGAAGCAGACAGCCAGAAATTAGATTAGAGAGTGTGAGACAGAGAAACAGAAAGGAAAAAAAAAAAATAGACAGACCCTGAAAAGAGATAAATGGACAGAAAGAGACCATGAAATAAGATATCACAGGGGTAAGTGAGATAAATATACTGTGACTGTGATAAGCACAGGGAGAGGGAGTGAGGCAGAGAGGAGGACAGGAAAAGATAAATAAGATATAGATGGATATTAGACAGATAAATGATAGTGACAGTGACAGACAATACACAGAAACACAGTGACAGGGACAAATGTTGACAGATAGAAATACATAAATAACAGGCACAGCAAGACAGCTGAGGACAGAGATAAATAAGTGATTGCGAGACAGAATGAAAGAGATGAATTATAGATAAATACATTAGAAGCAGATAAATAAATGATAGATGAGATAAAGAAAAAGATAAATGAAAAGGACAGGTAGATGTTTATAGAAAGAGAGAGAGGAGGGGAGAAAGCAAAAAGGCAGGGCAGGGAAAGAAGGAGAGAAGGAGGGAAGACAAGGAAAAAAGGAAAGAAGGAAGGCAAGAAATAAAGATTAATAAAAAGGGAGAGAGAGAAGCTTTGCCATAGTGCTAACTGAACACAGGGAGGGTGCTGTCCTTGGCTTGGGAAGATCCTGGTTTGGAAGATATGAATTATACACAAGTTCCAAGCAAGCTGGTATTTCCCTTGCTTGGCACAGGGGAGAAGTCTGAGAGGGCAAATGAAAGCCTCGATATCTACAAAGGGTAAGAAAAACAACCTCAGCCAAAAGGTCAGGCATGCCAGGACCAGGAGAGGATGAGACCTGCAGAGAGGACCAGGCAGCCAGGAAGAGTCCAGGCAGCACAGACACCCCTGGGATGGTTGGGAAAAGGGGCTGTCAATTCATGCACAGCCTCGGGATCTGTGTGAGGAACACACAGCAGAAAGGAGCAGGCAGAGGAGGAGAGACCCAACCACTTCCAGGTGCACAGAGGAGTGCCTGGAGCTGGGTGGAGGGGTGGGAAAGCCCCCAGACTCCAGACTTTCCACAAAGACACCCTTCCTGAGCACAGAGTTCCCTGAGGCTGGTGTGACCCCCTCGGGCAGGGGTTGCTGGAACAAAGGAGGATCACAGCAGGAAGAGATGGATTCCCATCTCTTCTTTCTTGATGCTCTTCTCTGCCCCTGTGTTACAGGGCAAAAAAGAATGCCCCAGAAGCAAGGCTTGATCTCAGTTAAAAGGCCAAAAGAGCTACAGGGAAATAGAATAAGCAAAGGGAGAATTTGGGGTGTTGCTTTCTTTTGGCTGGGGTGGAGAGGAAGGGCAACCCACACGAGGACATGCAAGGCACCAAGACACACACAAAAGGAAAGAGAAAGGAAAAAAAAAAAAAAATGGCCTAGTTCAATCCCCAAACCAGGTCACCTGCTGATTCTCACCTGTGATGTGCTCACCTGATCTACAAGCCATGTCCACGTCCTTCTCGAAATCGGTCTGAAAGACAGAGAACACAGAGGACGTGGTCAAAAGGAGGTGGTGGGGGACAGGAAAGCTTGGAAAATGCAAAACCCCCACTTTAATCAGTGAGGTGGGCACAGCCTTTGCCGGGAGAGAGGTTTTGCTTGGACTTTCAGACATGGAAAACACACCACGTTTTTCCACCTCCTGGCTTTTGAATCTTATCACTGATAAAGCTGGAGCATTGCTTTTCAGCTGAGGTTCATCTGCTCATCCATTCGCTTATTCCCGGGCTGCAGGTTAAAATACCTCCCTGGAACACGTTTGTTCACACTTCTAACAAAACAGGGAACAGATTCCTGGCCCAAACTATCTCGGATTTATCACTCCACGCATAATTTTAAGTGGATTCCCCTCCATTTATTAAAGAGATCTGGGGATCCTGCTGGGAATGCTCCGTCCCCACTGGGCTTTCTGTGATCTGTCACCAAGTCACATGAAGTGGGAACAAGTCTCTCCTTCTGAAACTCCTAACGTATGAAATCAATGGCTCCCGCAGGCACAAAGGCTGAATAACTTTTTCAAGTGGTCTGCACAGCCAAAGGGAACTCCTTTCTTCTCCCAGGAGGAGTTAATCCTTTTTCTGAAGCTTTGAGCAGATAACATTTCAAAGGACTGGATAAACTGAGTCACAGCGGGCCGTGAGCTTTCATGGAGTGATGGGGCAGCTGCAGACTGGCAAAAGGTAGAAGAGTTCACTGATTATTTCTGGTATCATTTCAGAAAGACACTTAACATAATTGTATTAACGTGATGAAATGAAATCCATTTGAATACTGAGCAGAATGTGGGAAAAATCCCCGACCCCCTGGGATAAACACTTTAGTTTTAGCAGGTTGAGAGCCAAGAGTTTTTGAACTATCTCCACCTTCCTGACGATAATTTCCCAGTAAATTCTTTGGGATATCAAACAAATCTGAAAAGAACAGAAGAGAAATACGACTGAACTAACATTCAAATGGGCAAATGGGATGACACAGAAAAATATAATCTCATTTTCATGACAGGAGTCCCAGAAAAATGCAGCTGAACAGCCTGCACTAGTTCTGCTGATAAATAAATGAAAGACAGGTTTATATTTAATACCAGTCAACAAGATCTTGTGGGGAAAACAGTTCTGCTCAGCTAAGCTCCTTTTCACTAGTCAGGCAGATTTGGAGATTAACGGAAAAGGTAACAGCAAAAAAAGCCATCCTGCAAAGCTTCCGATTTCTTTGGTGATTTTACAACAAAATAACATTGTACCCCCTCTAAAAATACCAGTGAGGAGTCATCATTCACAGCCAGATTCTGCAGCTTTTTGTGCTGGAATGTGAGGAAAGTGATTGTAAGCTCCCTGCTCCTCCACACACCCACCAACAGTGCAGGAGGAAGTGCAACACTGCTAAAAAACTTGTAGCTGACACAGAATTTTGCAAGGTGGCTGATGATGAATGGAAATGTGGAGCTGTACAGAGACACAAAACCCTGAAACTTGGGATGGCGACAACAGAATGACAAATGCAGGATCCACCTTTTTTTTTCAGGGTGCTGAGAATCTGGACGGGGTTCTATAAATAATTTGAAGGCGAGTGATTTACAGAGGGAGAATAAAAAAAGCTCTGGGTGTTAACTTGTGGAAAAGAAGATTGAGACTGGGTGTGATTATGGTGTCTATTACTGAAGAAGCCAAAGCACTAGGCACGCAAGGGGCTCTCTAATTACCCATAATTAGGCAGAGCGAGAACCTGCCTGGAAATGAGAAGACTCTGCATTTAAATGAGAAATGATGCTCCTGCTTTTAGCAAACACCACCGAGGTGTGGTGGAGTTAAACCTCTCCTGATGTCCTGACTCCAAGATTCAGGAATGCTTTTTGAAATGAGGCCTCGTGCCCAGGCACAAACTGCTCAGCACAGGAGTGACTGGAAAAAAACCATCACTGGGTTGTGCTGTAGGTCTAATATGAACCAGAAGGTTTTGGAAGTTGTTCAGATCCTCTGATTCTCCTGATGTCTTTATCTTAACCTCAGAAATTAAATGTTTCTTGCATCAACTACATCATAACAGTGGGGCAGATGCAGGACAAAGCCCCACAGCTTATTCCTTACAAAGGAATTACAAACAGGACCACGATTTACAGAGCTTAAACTATTCCCAGTGAAGCAAAGTGTGCTTTTGAGAGAAACAAATCCCTTTTGAGACAGCCTCTTTGTGATAATAACCCCACAGACTGTGATTAAAACAGTATTAAACTACTGCCTCTTAGCTCCAGTCAGAACAAGGCAGCATGATGGGGATGAAAAGGTCTGGAAGACCTGGGAGGTTTATTTTGGCTCTTTATTTTTCTGGGAAAGAAAGGATCTCACCAAGATGTCTGCAAAACCTGGTGTGTAAGTTTGAGAAGCTTCAAATTACAATGCAACCCCCCAGATTTGTGTGAAAAAGTCTATTTTAAGTGCTGTGGTTGCTCAAGCAAAAGTTTAAAGGAAATAAGAAGGGCGATTTCAGGATCTGTGATGGACAGAGCCCTGTGCTTATCAGTTATGAGTTAAAAATTCCCATAAATCCCCTAAGAACAGGGGAGGTGGGAGTTTTCCCTACCATGAGCTGAGCGTGTCCGTTCTGAAATGACCCCCCTGAGTCTCCATTCCCTTCCTCCTGACGATCCACAACCCGGCACTTCACAGCGTCCTGGACCTGCAGGAACAGAGCAGCAAAGCTCAGAGTCAGCCTGACCAGACCACATTAAATTCTGCTGAAATAAAAAATTAAAAATCGCCCTTGTTAGATCAAAAGGACACGGACCCTGGTTTAGCAGCAGCCAGGCATTTCTTTCACATGTTTTATGTGTTACAAACTTCACACACTGAAGAGCAGCTCAAAGGTTTTCCAACGATCCTGGGTCACTGCCTAGGTCGCTTTTATTTGCTTGATTTATATAGTCAGGAATAAAAATGTCCTTTATTTTGCAGCTTGCAGTATGTTTACAATGGATGCTCCTGCATTAATCACTGTATTGGTGTCTACAAAGTCTGATTATGATCCTGTAACATAAATCTGATCCCAAACTCGCTGAAATAATTGGAAAGAAAAAAATCCCAGTGACTGCAATGGGAGTTAAATGCAGGCTCATATTCATAATGCAATTAGTGGAAGGAGTCTCAGCCAAGCCAGTGGTGTAATTCCATTGATTTCATTGGCCTGACATAAGAAATTAATCTGTTTTACTTAATTTAAAGGAACTGTAAGAAGATAAAATGAATATTGAAAAAAAAGCCCCTTCCTGTCTCTGTTATTAATAGTCTCTCCACTCGGTGGGATGAAAAGAATACAAGAAACATAAAAGATTCTTCCTTTTTTTCCCTGATATAATTCACCATTTTAAATCTCCACGGGGAGGCTGAAGAGAATTTCCTCAATTTCCTTGCTTGATCATTGCTGGCTGCACTTCCTAGCTGGAATACCAAGGTGTTAATACCAGCACAGATTTCATCCTGTAAATCTCACTGCATCTTGACTCTCTTGAAATCAAACAAATGACTTCTTTAATGCTGCCTTTTTGGAGGTGGGGTGAGAACATTCTGGAAATGTGAATTTTGGTGGTAAACAAGCAAAGCCTGACGTTATCCCATCTCCAAATTCCACTCTGGCTCACCCCTCCTTTCCTCTGACCGAAAACGTCACGGTCATTATTGTGGTCATCATCTCCCCAAAGGCGAAAAGTTTGAAGGGTTGGAGAAGTTACCAGGCTGGCTGGACACTTTCCCAGGTGATTTTTATGGGGAATAACGTGGATTGCATAAAAGATAACGACTCGTCCCTCTCACCTCCCGCCTGAGGATGCAGTGGACCATGACGATGACGAATCCCTCCAAGGAGTCGAAGACGGCGAAGAGGATCTGGAAAAGCGCCGAGCGCCGGTCGGTGATGGCCAGGACTGCAGACATCCAGGTGAGAGCCAGCAGAGGCAGCACCACGCAGGAGCTCCACAGGGACGCCCTGCCAAGGGAGAGGGAAAGAGAGCTCAGCTCCACCTCACTCATTTCCAGACAGGATTCTAACTCAGCCTCCCGATCCCACCGGGCTGCAGAAGATTTCTCCAGCCAACATCTCCGTGTGGGAGACGTTTCCTGAGCCCCTCTCCCACGGAAGCAGGAAGAGGCTTTGCGCACTCACGCTACCCAAGCACGAGGGACAAGTTCCCAATGGTGCAGTCATGCATAAAACTGGAGGTGGGGAGGAAGGATGCAGATCCCTCCCTCCGCCTTCCACGCCCTTCCCGCTCTGCCCCTAATCCACCACCACGGCTCTTCCCCAAGGAAAGGAGACAAAATACAATCACTGCAGGTTGCCAAGGGGAAGGGGAACAGTTGCAGCAGAGACTGGTCTGTCACGATGGCTGTCGGTACTCGGGTCACGGACACTTGGACTTCCACAGCACATGGAAGACACCAACACTGGGACGTGTCACGCTTTGGAGTGACTCAAACGGACAAGCACAGAGCTGATGTGCAGACTGAAATATTTGTACTGCTCCTCTCCTCTACAGCTGATGGTCCCTACGACACTGAGAACTCAAACCTGGCCTCATTTCCCTGTGGTCAGAAAATTTTCCGCTTTCTCGTGCGATCTCCCCAGCTGATGCTTCGAAAAAAAAGCTTTTTTGTGCCATATTTGACAGTTATTGTAAGCAAGTTTATTCCTGTGTGGACACTAACTTGAGATTCAAGCCACATCTCCATTCACAAGAGAGAAAACTGGACAAAACAAGAATTCTGTGATGCAAGTGCTGCCCCAGGAATCTCCACTTGAGCTGTGAATGATGGCCCTGCAAATGGGAAAGCAGCTCTTTTCCCAGGGCTTCTTTAGGCATCCATCTCTCCAACCAGAAAAACAGATCCTGAACGATTTTAACAGCTGACTAGGGAGATTTTAAGCTGTCACTCATCGCATCTATTTGGCAGCACCAAGGATATGAGGAGAATTTCTCTGTGGGCTTTTACCCAACAAACCAGAGCAGGCCTCGAATAGCAAGGGGAGCTACAAGAAAACCTCCAAATACAAACAGATACAGGCAAGACAGGAAATTACAGGACAGATACCATGACACACGTTTTGCAGTACTTACATGGGACTTTCTTACCATTTCCTCAGCTATGACCAAGGGTTTAATGTTTACTTGCTGGTTACCTCACAGACCCCAGTGGGAGTTTTACCTGAACAAAGCTGGAGCTTGGATACAGGTTTGGACATCAGGAAAGAACGCCCTGGCTTCATTAAGAGTTTTTCAAGGATTGTTACATCGGTTCTGCAATGACCACACACTGAAGTGACAGTTTATTTTTATAGTCAGAATGAGACTCTGATTGCAAATACTCCTCCAGCCTGTCCAGACTCAGATCTGTTCCTTCATGGGGTTATTAAGGAATGCAATTTACCCAAGAGAGCAGGGAAATGGATTTTTTCCCTTTTAATTAGAACAAGCATTATGAGACCTCTGTGTAAGGTAAAGGCCATGACATAATCTGATGCCTTGTAGTTTTATCTTGGATGGCAAATACTGTTCTTTAATGCCCAATATGAACTATAATTTCAAAGTATTATCAAAAAATGCAAAAAAACCCCAGCAGACAGCCCTCAACCAAACAACTCCTAAACAGAGGTTACTTATTTCAGTTCTCTGAAATCTGCATCATTACACTGAAATCTCTCTTTGCTGTCGTTTGTGGTGGTGCATGCATAAATCTGGCTGAGCAGCAAGTGCATGAAAGAAAAAATCAGGGAGGCCGAAAAGCTGAATGGAAAGATAAGATAAGATTTGGTTGATAAGGAACCTCTCTAGATGTGTCTTCCATGCAAGTATCAGCAAACACAACATGGCAGAGCAGATGAAGTAATTCCAGCAGCAAGGGGAAACCACAGAATTCAATAAAAGCTGCTGGAAAATGTCTGTAAGAGACAACTCTGCCTCCTGGAATTATCTGGTCTTCCAGAACACCCTTGGTACACACATTCTGTGGATGTTACTGCCACCAGTGTGCAACAGGAAACCTGGCAACCACACCTGAGAATGGACCTGACCCAGGTCTGAACCAAACACCGAAATCTGGGTGGGTTTTCCATTCCTGAAAAGATCTGCACACTCATAAAGACAATGATCTGGATCTGGATCCAAGATTTAGACGTGGATTTGGGGTTGTAAGGGATGCTGGCGAGAAGGTAAATTATAGGTACATTATGTTTCTCTTCAGCAAATGGTCAGATTTGAATCCCCTGCCTTCAAAACCTGCTTTAAGAAGGAATTGTTTGAGTCAATTTGCTCTGCCCTTCCAAGCTTAGCTGATGACCACATATTCATCTGGAGCAAATCAGGATTTTCCTCATTTGTGCTGACTTACACCAGCTCAGAGTTCTGCTCTCTTTGAGATTCACCCTCCAGATGCCTTCTCACCAGCGTTCATCCCTTACAAAACTGATGGAAATGCTGCTTTGCCACTTAAATGCATCATCTTTATTCTCAGGCAGCAGGTGACAACAGGTCACAGGAAATGGAACTTACTCTGATTTCACTTGCAGGGCTCTGTTTAGGGTTTTGAAATATTAAATCCAAATTAGAAGCTCCATTAAAGAGATCAGGTAAAGACTGAAATTTCAGATGAAAACTCACGGGAAGATAAGTGGGTTTTCTGTGAGACTGCCCTTAGCTCTACGTGCTGTGAGCTGAATTCATTCATTAAAAGATCCCAGAATTCCTTACAGGACCTAAGAAGCACCACAATAGGGTGCTTATCACGTGATGTGATATGAAATGATCAACTGTTATACAACGACATTAGGACCACCTAATGGCTTTTCATGGATTAGCCATGATCAATAAATCCATGATTTTTACTGCTTGGGACAAAGGAATTAGCTGGCAGATCCTCTTATTTATCCCATTTATGACAGCCCTCAGGATGAGTGACAGCAGCATCCAGGGGAGATCATTACAGGGCGTTCTGGAAGCAGAGTTCTGGTTTGTTGTGTGGTGACCCTGACTTGTCAGTGTCACTCAGCTGTGGTGGCACATTTTCCCTCCCCAGCCCAGCTGCGGTGCAGAGGAAGGGGGATAATTTGGGATACGGCATTGCCACAGTGCAACCAAATTTAACTGCAAGGACGTGGGACGGCGTGGCCACACTCTGGCATTGTCCTCAGCTCTGTCACAGAACCACTGAGGTCAGAAAAGACCTCTAAGATCGAGTCCAACTCTTGTCCCAGCACTAAGCCATGTCCCCAAGTGCCACATCTACACAGCTTTTAAATCCCTCCAGGCACGGGGACTTCCTGACCTTTCAGTGAAGAAATTTTCCCCAATATCCAACCTGAACCTCCCCTGGTGCAACTTGAGGCCATTTCCTTTTGTTCTACAGCTTGATAGGAGAAGGGCCCAAACCCAACGTGGCTCCAGCCTCCTTTCAGGGAGTGATAAGGTCCTCCCAATCCTCCTTTTTGATGCCTCAGGATTTTTAGCTTCTATTTTTAATGTAACTCTGGAGCTGCTGTTCTCGCATCTTAGACAAAACAGTTTCTCTCTAGGCCTGAAACTCAAGGACACCTCACTGTCTGAGACCGCAAAAAGTTTAAACAGCAGAGAAATTGGGGGGCAAGCTTGGGATAGATGACTTCATTACCTGAGGTTATAACTGGAGGTCTAACCCTGATGTGCAAATGGACCAAAAATTATAAAGCACGAAAAACCCGTGACCTGTTGTCCATTTTGGGTGTAGCCCTGGGTGGGCTCTGACTGCCCGAATGTACCGAGAAGGCCTTTGAATAAATATCTGCTTTTTATTCTCTTAATTTTGTCTGGACTCTGTTCTAGGTAAGCCTGGGAAAAGGCATCATTTTCTCCAGTATAAACAATCCCAGCTCCCTCAGCCACTCCTAATGTGCTCTAGAACACGGGATCTACCATGGGACACACTCAGCCTTCTGTAAGCACCCAGCAAACCCTGCCCTGGCAGCAAGGACGTGGCCAAAATGACAAAACCCAGCTGTGGTTTTGCCCTTTATGTCGCTGGAAGCATTGGGAGTCTTTGTCTTTGCAAAAGAAGCAGAATAAAGGAATTGCACGTAGAGGAAAGCAATGGAAGAGCAAAAAGAATGGGTTTGGAGATAAAGATCTGCATGAAGAGAGATGATCTGCACCCTGAGAAAAGGCAAGTGCAGGGGGACACACAGGACATGCCAATAAAGATGTAAAAGGGCCATTAGGAAGGGCAAAGTGATCAATTCTTTTCATTACTCAACCCTGACAGAGCAGCAGCAACTTAAAGAAGCAGCAGAAAGGAAAAAAAATCACTTTACAATTCAAAAACAGATCCTGGAGAGGAGCTCTGAAAAGGGAATTGGCGGCTGGACTCAACACATAATGGATGGCTCCTCACACACCAGCGGTTCTGCTGCAGGAAAATCCCAGGACAGGGATGGGCTTTATTTATTCTCTCATGCTCTTCTGCTCCTCTGACTTCTGTTCACAGAATTACAGAATCAAGCAATGGTTTGGGCTGGAAGGGACCTTAAAAATCATCTCATTCCACCCCACTGCCATGGGCAGGGACACTTTTCACTAGACCAGGCTGCTCACAGCTCCATCCAACCTGGCCTTAAACACTTTTTAAACACTTAAAACACTATTTCTCCCAAAAGCAAGAGGGTTGTCCCAATTTTAGGGACACTTTCAGAGAAAATCCCATTAACTCAATGCCTATATAACCAAGATAGGAAACCTGCAACTAGAAAAGAGGGGGAACTCTGCTTGCTCTTCTCACGGACAAGGGAAAAAGAAACACCTGCTGTGATTTTTATTTTTCCAGAAAAGATGATTCTACTCCCAGTAGCTGCAATATAAATAATAAAATTAGGGGAACAGCAAACAAATGCCTCTAAACTGCCCTGAGCAGCCTGATCTGGTGGAAAGTTTTCCTGTTCATAGTGGGGGTTGGAATGAGATGAATTTTAGGGTCCCTCCCAACCCAAACCATTCTGTGATGGTTTTGTGACTCACGAAACAGGGAGGTGATGAGGCAGCTGGGACCAGACTGCTTCATTATTCACCTTTAATTAAGGAGGGTGTTCTTTGAGAGTTCATCAAGGACTTGTAGGATCCAGGTTTATCCCCAGGTAAGGAAAGGATTTCAAATTCCTTGAACCATGAGGGCAACACTGTCCTGAGGAACAGTCTCCTTCCTAAAACCAGCCATGAACGGAAGTATTGATTCACACTAATCCTGGAATTACAACACAGGCAGAAGATTTGACATCTAAGACTCCCTAAAAGGATGTTGAGCCAAGGAGAAGGGCAAAACCCATCGATGGGAGATTTGACGTGCGAAATTCTATGGATTTTAGAGGGATGATGATGAAAAGGGTCATGAGGACCCCCTGACTTTGCCTCTTGGGTGGGCTGCCTGGAAAAACACACTGTGCCAGGGTTTTAGTCTTGGCTCAACCTCTTCCCACTGGTCAGAACCTGCGAGTCCAGGTTTCCAATGAGCTGCTTGGCAGGAATTCATAAAATCATGGAATGGTTTGGGATGGAAGGGACCTTAAAGATCATTTAGTTCCAAGCCCCTGCCATGGGCAGGGACACCTTCCACTAGATCAGGCTGCTCAGGGCTCTGTCCAACTTGGCCTTGGACACTTCCAGGGATGGGACATCAACTTCCTTCCATCCTTCCTTCCATCCATCCATCCATCCATCCATCCATCCATCCATCCATCCATCCATCCATCAGCATCCCTGCAGTCGATTCCCTCGTTCACAGCAAGCACCAAGGAAAGTCAAGCCCCTGAGATGTGTTTCCCATCTCAGATAAAATAATTTTCACAGGTAGCAAAGACAAATTAATTATAAAGCAACATTTAGGGCTTTATGTAGGACTGAGGGTGCCCTACAGGCAGCAATAAACGGGAGGAAATTTGGGAACAGAGGTCTTCCAATGGCAAAACCTGCCCAGCATCCTCTTCAGCACAGCCTAAATGGGAGGATTTTTTTAACCCACACCTATCAAGTCCAGCTAACCCCTAACAGGTCACAGATATCCAAAGCTTTCCATTTATCACTCCCAGGTCAAGAAATTGCACAATTTCCAGTCCTTATTTTTCCACTTCTGTCACCTTTCTCTCCCATCAGTTCACTCTGTTCTTCCTCCCTTACACATCCCCTTCTCTGACCACAGATTTTACCACCAAGATTTCCAAAAGCCAAGAAAAACGGGCTAAAGGATCTATTTCTCATTCCTTGCTATCCCAGAAAACCTCTGGAACCTATGGGAGGGAAGCTGGGAAGGGCACAAGCAACCCCAGCAGGAACAAGGCAGGAACACCCTTGATGTGCTCTCCACCAAAAAATGATGGCTCATTCCAGCCCAGAGAGGAGTCAGGAATCCTCATGGCATTTAATCCACATCTCAGGACTCCAAAACTGAATGGCAAAGCTGCTCCAAGGTCTGGGAGGATGGAGCCCAGCAGAAGGGTGGCAGTGGCACGAAGCTTAATCAGGGCTTGGCCTTTTGGGAAACTTCATTTACAATAAATTTGGAGGAGGAAAACCAGGAACAGGATGAAGAGGGTGACAAAGGGAAATGAGTGAAATTATTTGTGTATTGCTCAGTGTTCCCTTTGCAAGGAGAAGAGCATGGGACACTCGAGGACAAACAACAGAAGTGATACTGGACCTGTCATCTGAGGTAGCCAATCTGCTGGGCAACAAAACATTAAAAACTCCTCTTACAAGAGCCCTCCAATTTCTATCAATCCACTTAAATCAGAGAAGCAGGATGAATAGGAGATCTGGCTTTCACATCCCTTTTTTCTCCTGATTTGGAGATGAATCAGAATTTGTGATTTATCACAGACCAATGTCAGACACTATTGGAGAGGGACTTGAGACTGTTTAACTTTTAAAATTAATTTCCTATGAACAGAAAGCCTCTCCTATTTAAGAGTCTAATTTATTAATAGTAAATCTTCTGCTGGTTTAACATTCCTCTGCAGTTACAGGAATGCACAAAGCAGTGGGCTGCTCATTCCAGACTTGGTACACGTGTCTGGAGGGACTCCATGTCACCATCTCAGCTGGGCACTGCTGCAAAAGGTGAGTAAACGACCTTAGCAATGAAAAATAAATCAGGTTTTGTTCACTTTTACATTTCACGGAGAAAACCACAGAATCACAGAACAGTTTGGGTTAGAAGGGGCCTTAAAGAGCATCTCAATCCAATCCCCTGCCATGAGCAGGGCACCTTCCAGGTGCTCTCGTGTTTTGATTTTCTTTTATCTTTCTGCATTTTGAGATCTGGCACCCAGCTGGCTCTTTTAATTTAGATTAATTAAAGGTAGGAATTTCCAAACTGCAAATGATCTGAGACTGTTTCCTTCACACGTTCTGTATGTATTAATTTAGACATCAAAACCAAAGTGTAGCATCCCTTGCATGTGATACAGATAATAGAAGTTCCAAAAGGGAAGGAAGAAAGACAAACCTTCCCTCAGTGCTCTCCCTCCAACCTTAACCTTTGGGAAAAAAGCCAACTACATAAATAGCAACAATTTCTCCAGCAGAACAAAGCCCTACCATGATTTTTTCCTTTTCTTTTTTTTTTTTTTTTTTTTTTTTTTTTTTTTTTTTTTTTTTTGTTAAGCTAACTCCAGCGGCATCTAAGGAGAGATTTAACAGCATTTGACTTTGGTAACTCAAAGCTATGAAACGCTTTAGGACTGTGAGAATTAATTCCAAGTGCTTTCAGGGGTCCAAAAGAGGCAGTCAACACGTATCAAATCAGACCTGCAGGCCTACGAGGTATTAAACGTAACTTTAGCATTTTATAAGAGGGCAAAAAAAACCAAGAACACTTAGAAGTGATTCACCAACTCACTTAAACCACACTCAGTGCTCTGCAGCCTCTGGAGGAAAACACTCAGGCAGGTGCTTAAGTGGTTGGCAAAGCTGGGTTTTGGAGTCCCTGTCTACCACCAGAACTACTGGGAATCACATTGAGTCTGGAACTCCAAGAACTAAGTTAAAATGGGGCATTAAACAAATAGCTTGCAACAAACTGTCCCTTTGTCTTCCATGGGCTGCTCACATGCTCAAATGTTAAATCTAGGCATGTCCAAAAGCGCTGTTCAGGATCCAGCCCATCAGCTCCAGGGGATTTGCAGGAGCCCTGCACTACTCATGGCCCACAGAATGAGGTCAGGGAGAGCTGGGGGATGTCGGCGAGGTGGGCGGGGACATGGGGAGAGAAAACAAACACGGGCTGGTGAGTGCAGGGAAATGGAAGAGGGAAAATAAAAAACGAACTGAAAAGCGAAAATCGAAATGGGAAAAAAAAAAAAGGAAAAAAAAAACCAAAGTGGAAAGAAAGAAAGAAAGAAAGAAAAGAAGTTGAAATTAGAGGAACTAACATGGCGTTACTGGTGGCTGTGGCCGAAACTTCAGCAGAAGAAACTACTCCACACTTGGAACATTTGAGCGTCATGCCGTAAAGGGGCACTGCCATCTGACTGCAATTAAAACCAAAAGACTGAAACAAAACAAAACACTTCGCTCATGAGCACAAACGTCGAAAGGAAAGGGAAAGAGAAGCCAAAAAGAAAGGAAGGAGAAAAGGGAACCAACCAACCATACCCAGTCTGGGAAGAGAAATGAAAGACAGGCAGGAATTAAAACGCTCTCATCTGTACCACTCCAGATGGGGGGAACGGGGGAAATGGACAACTCAGAGACTCGTTGGTGCCGCTGGAGAGGGTGGAACTGTGTTGGTGAAAGTTTTGACACGTTCAGGGTGTCTCTCTCTGGCACCCACGGAAGAGAAACCTGCTCTCCCAGTCTCCACCTCCTTCTTTTCGTTTGGGTTTTTGGTTTGTTTTGTTTTTGTTTTTTGTTTTTTTTGAGAAAACCCTCTTTTCCCTCCTGGCCTTTTTGCTCCAAAACAAAAAAGGTGGCAGGGTTGTGCAGTAGAAGGCAAGAAGTAGGGCTGTGGGGGCTGTGCCTGCTTATCTTCTGTCCTAAAGCAACGCAAGGGACAAGTCACTCATTTTCTCTGACTGGGAGCTGACGAGACCAGGACAGAGGCCACTCTTTGGTTGCCTCATCCCTGATGGAGGATGGGACTCCTTTATGTCCTGAAGTTCATCCTGAGCTGGGGTGTTTCCTCAGACGCCCAACCTGCCCTGAAAGGAACCGGACTGACTGACTGCTTGTGGGACATTCCTCCTCTCAGATCCTGTTCTGGAGCTGAAAGCATCTTTGGGATGAACCCTGAGAATTACTCCTGACTGTTGCTCCCACTTTTTCTGGATGGGACCAACCACAGCATCAGCCCACTGTGGGCTGCTGGTGCGAGGGGATCTGCTAAAGCACATCCTGGGGGTTTTTGGCAGCTGATGTGTGTGAACCCATCCATTCAGCTCTTCCTCAGGAGCCCAGAAGCCACATCAGCTTGGTCCTGGCACCGTTTCTTCCCAGAATTTATTGGCTTTGTGTGCACTTCCTGGTCTGCACAGATCAAACCCGCGCCAGATCTGGCTTGGAAAACGGGAAGGAGTCTGCAAAACACCCCCCAGACCTTCCTGCAGTGCCTGGCGTCAGAGAAGACATGAAATCACTGCCAGAGGACAGCGGGGCTGTCATCCCTGGGGGTGGTGGGGATGCTGCTGAGGGAGGTTTGCCCCAACCAGGAGTGCTTTTATGGCCCTGCCCTGCCTGGGAGAGAGAAATCAGGTGATTTCACGATTTCATGATCATTTCTTAGCTTTGGTGGCTCTCTGTTCAGTCTCACTGCAAAAAGACATCCTTGTGAGCACCAACACAGCAGCAGTGGGCCCAGTGGCCCACTTTCAAGGCCATTGATTGGTCTTTTCATTAATTACAGTGACATAAGTCATCATTCCCATCCAGATTGATGGCTAAGGCATCCCACAGAAACTTTCAGCACTCAGACACAGAGCAATTAGCTCCTGTGTCCATAAATAAATATCTTCCAGGAAGGATGGGGTAAATCCTGTGAGGACAATGGCTGAACCAAAGATAAAGTGGGTCTGGAAAGGCATTAGGTGCACGACCCTCAAAAAAAAAAAAAAAAAAA